>JARQOC010000005.1:255451227-255506076 GCA_033576535.1 Allobates femoralis | reverse complement strand
CGCAACCTAGTCATCTTACCAGCAGAGTACCTACCAGTGGGATACAGGACCAGCTGTTGACGTCTTAGCTAAGGATTCCATTAGACGTTTCCCTAGTACCCTGAACTGGTACACTAAGGCAACAACGGCCACCAGAGTAGAACGGTTAGATAAAGGAGGGACACCGTGGAGCTCTGGACGAAGACCAGTCATCACTGGGACCACCCGGTCCATTACCTAAAGACTGTATACCGTGTACCACACCAACCGCTACAGTAAAGACCCGTTACAGAGGAGTATTGTGTCTGCGTATTTCTTCAGAAACTGTTATTAACCCTTGCCGTCAGCAAACTACCCGAAGCTGCCGTATTCAATCCGGTACAGCTCCTGGCCCCGGGGACCCCTGCTCATCCTGTGGGGAGCATCCCATATAGCTGCCGCACATCCCCCCGAGGCCCACGCAGCGCCAGTGCATTCACCGGATACCCACAGGTGGCGTCACAACAATCAAGAAACAACCCCATCCTTCATTCCCTCTTTATCTGACCACCGGGCCCCACAGCCTCAGGCGCAAAACCGTGACGAAGGAATCATCGCCTGAGACGTGAGCATCCGGCAATGGTAAGTCAGAATTTGCCATCATGAACAGGATACGAACAGGCCCGTTTCCAATGGGTATTGTGTGCCTTACAGAACTTATTCGGCCAAAAAGAACTTTTCCCGCCCTTTCTACTGGGCCAAAATGGCAGATCCCGCCATGTGAAAGACTATGTGCTGCCCAGGGGCGTGCCTCCGCCCCTCATCGTGGAAGGGCTATGGCAGAGGCGCCAAAATCCTTGTCCGCCCCGATTGCTGGAAACAACCAAGGGGGTGGGCCAAAAACTTCAGCCCATCCATGGACTACAAAAAGAAAAGAAAGCAGATGTGGCAAGGCTTTTCCAGCAAGCTTCGCTCCGGGCACGAGTACCAGTTTCTATGGGTGCGGTCCCTGTGAAAAGCAAAATGGCTACATTGAGACTCCATGAGCTAATGAAGAAGTAGAGGAGAAAGCTCGAGCCGCCATCGGTAAGCCCGAACCGGGTCCCGTCCTCACCATCGACGGGGACCCCGAGTTTTCGGAGGCCGCGCTGCAAGACCTTCGGGTGCGGTTGATGGAGGCCACGGAGTGGACCATCAGAAGCTGGAGCGCAAGCCTAGCCAGCCGACTACATTGGGCTGTGCAACAAAGACTGGTTACCTGTCCCACTCCAGAACTGGAGACCGGCCCCGAACCAAATGAGGCCCACTTGGTTACCGGAGGAGACACACCGCTACTAACGGGTGCGGTGGAGGCCGAAACAGAGGAGGCGGGCAGCCCAGAAACCCCGCAGGATGCGATCGAGGAGAGCCCAGTGGTTCCAACACCTAACCAGACGGATGACCCCGACCTACAGGAACAGCCCCAACCTACCGAGGAGCCGGACGTCGTCGTGGAAGCCATAGAGCAAGGAGACGACTTGAGTCCCAGCGAGTCAGAGAACTCAGAATACACCAGTTCCGAGGAGGAGGGCGAGGCGGAAGTCCCCGTTGAGCAGTTACAGGCCGCTCAGGTTGAATGTTGTGGTGCCGCCGCCGCATCCAGCCCCGACAACGATGTCCGCATCCCTCGGCAGAGCTGTCACCAATCCCGCATTCTAAACCATGCCGCGATCCAGAGAGATCATCTCCCAATGACCCGTCGTTCAGATGACGCCGAACGCCAGCGACACAGAGCCGAGTGGTGGATACAGGAGCAGGAGAATCTGCGGGTCCGAGCTGAGGCCCGTCGCCAGCCACCACTACCGAACGAACTGCAAAAGCGAGGTACGGTTACCACTTTCAATCTGGACAACGGGTGGGGTTTTGCCCGGGAGGGGGGGGTTATATGAGGAAATATTCATATCCCATCGGGATGTTGAATCCCATCTCCCAAAGGGTCACCCTGACCGAGATCTGTATCGGGGGGAAACAATCTCCTATGAGCGGCATACCGAGCCCCGGGATGGTTTGCCCTCCGGGTCCGCAAGTGTGAACCCATAGCACAAAAGCAACTGTTTGCGTAATTCTGTCTTGAGAACTTTAAAAATTACTTTTCTTTCATGAACATTCTCCATTTAATTGTGTGCCAGTAAGCGGCCCGGCGGTAAAAATCTGGACGTTGCTCAAGGACAGTGACCCTGCCCGCCAGGTCCGCAATAGTTAACCGGTTTCACTTTAATAAATAAAAATGTTTGAAACGTTTTAAGAAAATGAGCCTCCCGGACGGGAAGACAGTTAAGCAAGTGTAATTGTTGTTAATAAAAATGTTTATTTTATTTTATGTTGCAAAGATATAAACATTTCTCTGTACTGTTCGGGTTCCGTGACACTTGGGGACAAGTGTAATTTCCCAAGGGGGAGTGTGGCGCCCCACAACGAGTGCGTCACAGGAAGGTATTGCATCCCTGACTGAAGATTTAATATCTTCCGTCTCAGTGATGAAATGGTTAAACCCAGAGCTCCATACACCACATGCACCACTTAGAGGTAGAGGGCCAATCAGGTCCTGGAGGGAGGAGTGTAGGTGTAGTATGTGGGGGAAGTTAGAAAGGTAGGAGTAGTGGTCAGAAGGAGAAGGAAGAACAGGGACCTGCACAGTGCCGTGCAGCCCTGGTACAAAACTTTACCGGCAGAGCCCCATCAAGCGGGTACTCAGACCGGAACACTGGCAACTAAAGCAACTAAGCAGCGGGTAAAAGCCACCCATGCCCAACTCTCACCGGATGCCGGTTCCGAGGCAAACAGACGTTCACCGCTGTTCTGCAAACCGGAGTGAAGGAGCAGCTTCTTAGGAGCACCTCACTACAGCTGCAACCTAGTCGTCTTACCAGCAGAGTACCTACCAGTGGGATACAGGACCAGCTGTTGGCGTCCCAGCTAAGGATTCCATTAGAAGTTTCCCTAGTACCCTGAACTGGTACACTGAGGCGACAGCGGCCACCAGAATAGAACGGTTAGATAAAGGAGGGACACCGTGGAGCTCTGGACTAAGACCAGTCATCGCTGGGACCACCCGGTCCGTTACCTAAAGACTGTACCACACCAACCGTTACAGTAAAGACCTGTTACAGAGGAGCATTGTGTCTGCGCATTTCTTCAGAAACTGTTATTAACCCTTGCCGTCAGCAAACTACCCGAGCTGCCGTATTCCATCCGGTACAGCTCCTGGCCCCGGGGACCCCTGCTCATCCTGTGGGGAGCATCCCATATAGCTGCCGCACATCCCCCCGAGGCCCACGCAGCGCCAGTGCATTCACCGGATACCCACAGGTGGCGTCACAACAATCAAGAAACAACCCCATCCTTCATTCCCCTTTTATCTGACCACCGGGCCCCACAGCCTCAGGCGCGGAACCGTGACGAGTGAATCATCGCCTGAGACGTGAGCATCCGGCAACGGTGAGTCAATACTAGAAATGCATCTCCTGGGTGAAAATGAAATTAAATTTTACCTGCAGCCACCTGTTTTCAGTCATAGAGGAGGTGCAGAGAGCTGTAACAGTCATTGCTCACTAAACAGTGAGCACATAGTTATCACTCCCTCTGTGTTTTGAAGGTGATACATTCTCTTCAATACCATTAAATATGATATAAATATTTAATAAAATAGTTTAAATTACTTTCTCACTCAAGGTGCAGGGGGAGTGACAACTGTGCACTCACTGTGTAGTATGTAGCTCTCTGCACCACCTCTATGACTGGAAGTAAGTGGTAGCAGGGAGAATATATGTTCCTTTTCCCCCTCTATGTCATGATACCTCCTAACAGTGTTTCTGAATGCAGTGAGTGATATTCCAGGCACTCGATCTTGGGCAGGGCCATGCTGTGATGTCAGTATGTTCATGGACAGTTCAGCCATCCAATCAGAAGCTGGGGAATGCTGATTTGTCAGTATCGGGACAGACAGATCAGCCATTCAAACAAGGGCTGGAACGCGCATGATCTCTTTCATGTGTCTCCTATTCGAAGTTATTACCTGGATATTTAAATAGCTCCATGCCTCCAAATTACTGCCAGTTGTGGCTTATGCTCAGTGGTGTCTGCGTGTCTTTAGTTCCCATACTCAGTATTTGATCTATTTTTACCAACCTAGAAATTTTTTTCTGACTATAAATTTGACTAGCCCCTTTGTCTTGATCAGCTACCTTCCGGGTATTCTGAATTCAGATCATGACATGACTACGCCTTTTGTCTTAGGCTGTGTTCACATGTATTTGCGTTCGCATGTGTTTTTTCTAAGTACCCTCAGAACGCAACCTGTTGCATTTATTGTGCACCTGAGGATGCTTGCTTCCTACACAAGCATCCTGAAGCGCACAAACAATGCATGCAAGGGAATGGAGCCGCACTGCCATTTGCTTGTCACCGCAGCCAAACGCAGTGTTTTTTTTTTTTTTTCACTCCTCCAAGCACAACTTCTATACAGGTCTCTTGCTCTCCACCCTCCTGACCGCTCATTATACTAGTTTCCTATGGCTGGCCAAGTATCTAATGATTTCCTATGGAGTTTTCTGTATGAACGCATACAAATAATCAACACTGCGTTCACTTCAGTATGTATGTGTTCGGTACTGCGTTTGCATCAGCAGTCCAAACGCACACGCGCTGAATGCAAATGTGAAACCAGCCTTAAACACATGTGGCAGTTAATAAACCTGAGATAGGCTATGTTCACACACAATTTGCGTTTTTTTTAGCACTCTTAAAAGCACTTGCGTTTTTTAAGAGTGCTAAAAAATGTCCCTTGTGTGTCTGAAAGGATTTGCCACGTTTTTGGACTTAGTCATTTTTTCACCAAAAACGCAGGCAAAAACGCAAGCATTAACGCAGGGTGCATAAATGTGCCTTTTAAAAACGCATGTGTTTCCCATAGGGCCCCCATGTTAAAAAAACGCATGTGCGTTTTTTTAACATGGGCCCCTATGGGAAACGCATGCGTTTTTGAATGGCACTAAAAGGTACTAATGTACCATGCGTTTTTGCATGCGTTTCCCATAGGGCCCCATGTTAAAAAAACGCATGCGTTTTTGGAAAAACGCACATGCGTTTTTTTTACAGCACCCAAAAACGCTGCATGCAGCGTTTTTTGGACTAGGGGTAAAAAATGCAAATGGAGCTGAAAAACGCAGCTACACTCAAATGTACCCTGCGTTAACGCACCTGCGTTTTTTTTAACAGCCCAAAAACGCAGAGATGGTCAAAAAAACGCATGTGTGTGAACATGGCCATATAGTAAGTAAGCAAGTTCATCAAACAGGCAACAAACAGGAAAGTCTCTTTTGAAGCAATTCACATTAGAAACAGTCTGAGTTTAGTAACTCCCAGGAAGGCCTGATAAGGTACTGGAGTTGATTTTTGTGAATCCTGGAATCAATGTAAATATGTTGATCACAGAAACACATGCCTCCATTAAGGACAAGATTGATATCAACAGGCGGGTTAGCAAGAATTAGGCCATGTTCACACACATGCGTTTTTTTGACCATCTCTGCGTTTTTGGGCTGTTAAAAAAAACGCAGGTGCGTTAACGCAGGGTACATTTGAGTGTAGCTGCGTTTTTCAGCTCCATTTGCGTTTTTTACCCCTAGTCCAAAAAACGCTGCATGCAGCGTTTTTGGGTGCTGTAAAAAAACGCATGTGCGTTTTTCCAAAAACGCATGCGTTTTTTTAACATGGGGCCCTATGGGAAACGCATGCAAAAACGCATGGTACATTAGTACCTTTTAGTGCCATTCAAAAACGCATGCGTTTCCCACAGGGGCCCATGTTAAAAAAACGCATGCGTTTTTGAAAAAACGCACATGCGTTTTTTTAACATGGGGGCCCTATGGGAAACACATGCGTTTTTAAAAGGCACATTTATGCACCCTGCGTTAACGCTTGCGTTTTTGCCTGCGTTTTTGGTGAAAAAATGACTAAGTCCAAAAACGTGGCAAATCCTTTCAGACACACAAGGGACATTTTTTAGCACTCTTAAAAAAACGCAAGTGCTTTTAAGAGTGCTAAAAAAAACGCAAATTGTGTGTGAACATAGCCTTACATTACTGTCAAAGGCCCCATTGATCTCCTTCCAGAAGTCCTGATCATGCATAACGCCGATGAAGTTGGCAACAGAAAGTATGTTCTTTGACAGGGCTCCAGGTATGGAATCTGCAGCACGGATTTGGGATAAAGTGTCAGCCTTCTCATTACGAGAACCTGGATGGTACAAAATAACAAAACTAAATTGGTTCAAAAATAGGTTCCAATGAGCCTGACATGGAGAAAGACATGTGCGGATCTGAGGAACTCCGAATTGTGATGGACAGTCAACACTATGATCTGTTGTGCAGCTCTGTGCAGATGGTGCTTCCATGCTTTAAAAGCTGCAATAATAGCCAACAGTTTCTTGTCATGACCCACCCCAAGGCCATGGGGACTCGGTACCCGGGCGGTTACTGTAATGGGGGTATGTCACGGGTGGTCTGCCCGGGGCTGTGACCCTGGTGGTCGCTTAAAAATTTTGGAAATAAAAAAAGAAAAGAAAAAGAATAAAGTCTCATGATGCCACCTGTGGTACCTGGTGATGACACCAGCGCTGCCGGCTGGCCTCTGGGGACGATGGGTAGGCAGCCAGATGTTATCACTCTCCACAGGTGGAGCGAGGGTGGGTCCCCAGGGCAGTGATGCAGTGATGGGGACTTTGCACAGGGAGGTGGCTTGGCAACTAGGCCACGGCTACAGTCTCTTGGCTGTACGGGATCAGAACTGAAATGACTGACACACACGCTAGGAGTCGTTTTCGTACCTTACAGGTACCTTTACACGCCGCCACTGTGCCTAGCAATAGGTATCCACCGCACGTGCACGCGTACGTCTTTAATGGTGGATACCGATCGCTGATGCCGCATATACACGCCGCCATTGCGTTGTCCACTTAAGGTATATGTGTTCCCCGGAAGTGCCGACAGATCCTGCGGCTTACTTCCTGTTGAACACCTTCGCTGCTTCACACGCCGCTACCACAAAGGAATATGGGCGTACATATTTCGCGCCGCAAGTACATAGGCGTGACAGAGTTGTGTATTCCGTGATGCTAAAGCGTTGATTGGACAACGCAATAGCGTCATGATTGGCCAGCCTGTTCAGGAAGGCTGGCTAATACATGACGCCATTGCAATTGTGTAGTGTGAATGGACAGCTCTTTAAAAATGGCACCCTGTGAAGGGACAACCAATGTGGTTACACAGTAGCCCCCGCCAATGATTGCTGATGGGGCGTGGTATCCATGACGCTGTTGCACACCCCTGGGAGTTCACTAGGTGACGCAACATCCATGCCTATGCCCCGTTTAGATGCCACTACCGTGGCAATTGTGCCTTTGTGTTGCCTTCGGTTTTTGAGCACGGCTCAGCAACAGGTATCTGAGTCAACTGCAGGACACTGGGAGGAACAGCCCTATTTACACGCCGCCATTTTGTAGCAATTTCATGGCAACATGCACAATTATCCCCAGTGTCGGGCAGTTGCTACCTTTCAGTGGTGGCGTGTAAAGGAGCCCTTACTGTTGTTATAACTGGCACTGTCCAGAGTACACTCCAGGTGGTCGGGAAGCACTTCAGGATTTCCACAGTGAGTGATTTATAAGGCCTCCTTGTCTCTTTTCCCGTGGTGAAGCCTCTGACCTGTGTAGAACTAGGCCTGGCCTCCTTTGTGTCTCTCTCACCCATATTGTGGTGGTGAGAACCTTTTTGTGGGCTACCGCTTTGGCTTCTTTTGCAGCTCCTGGCACTTGGGTTGGCTGCGTTACAGGTGTCCGGGAGAATGGAGTCTCCTCAGTGAACCGGTGTTTTCTGCTGGGCTTGATGCTCTCCTGGCAGCGTTTCCCTGTGCACTCGGCATAAGCGGTCACTAGGCAGACTGCTGTGTGAACTGGTTACCACAATACACATCGGGTAACCAAGGGCTGCGTTTCAAGGAAGTGCTGGCACACACGCACCTGCGCTTCTCTCACAAAACCTAAGTATTTAGCGCAGAACCGCTAAATACTTAGAGCGCAGGTGTGTGGACATAGCCGTAGTTTGGGTATGGTTTTTTTAATGGTACTTTTTGTGCGCAAAAAAACACAAAAAAGGAATTATAACAACACACACAAAACATTAAAAACAGAAGTGTGAACATCACACAAATAATTAGAAAGTCATGATAAAGATTGGACATACCCAAACATTTGAGAGTACAGAAAAAAAAATAAACTAACTAACTAACTAATGTTTAAGCACCCAAATTAAACAAAACACTACCATAATCCTCCTGGTGCAGCCACCCTGGTGACTCCACCCTCCTCCTGATGTTGCTGCCTGACCATCAGCCACCCTACACCTGCGGATTCTGCCAGGCCACTGCCCCAGGGTTATTAAAGTAGGATCAGTATGCGTCTCTGTTGCTCCTGGCATCCTGTTGACTTAGACCGTGGCTCAGCGGCTGGAGTGGCGCCACACCATGGTCGGTAGCACGCCAATCCCCGGGACAGAGCTCCCCTGTTGTAGAGTCCACAGAATCTACATAACTTGCCGGCGTGTATAATTACCAATCCCTACGATGCAGGAAGTTATGCAGCTCACAGCAGGCCAGCACTACCACATCGATAGATTCCAGTTTCATATACAAAGGCGTATGAAACACGTGGAATCTATTGGCCATGATCCTGAACGCATTTTCTACCACACGGCGAGCCCGGAATAGCCGGTAATTGAAAATGCGCTGATCAGAAGTAACCGTCCTCTGGGGATATGGCCGTAGTAGGTGAGTCTGAAGTGGAAGGCTTCATCCCCCACAAACGCAAAGTTTAGATGACCTGTCATGACATCATTTGAGGGCAAGTTCAGAGCACCTCTCCTTAGGTCTTCGGCAAAGGAGCTGTGTGCAAACACACCCCTATCTGAGACATGGCCGTTCATGCCAACGTCCACATAGAGGAACTCATAGTGAGCATCCACCAGGGCCATGAGCAGCACGCTAAAATATCCTTTATATTTAACATACAAGGACCCCGTGTTGGGGGGTTGCGTGATCCTGACGTGCTTGCCATCCAATGCACCTCCGCAGTTTGGAAATTGCCATTGATCGACAAAACCTCTGGCAACATCTATCCATCCAGCGGGGGTTGTTGGTAACTGCATGTAGGATGGCAGCAGACAACTCACGATGGCCTTACACATCTCAGGTATCATGCAGCTCAGCAGTGGCTGTGAGACTGCTGCAGAGTATTGCAGGTCTGTCCTCGAACTACCTGTTGCCAGGAACCTCAAAGCTACAGCCAAGCGATCCTCAGTTGGCACAGCTCGACGCATCAAAGTGTCCTGTCGGGCTATCAATGGCTTTATGCGTTCCAAGAAGAATGTAAAAGAGTTCTCGGACATACGGAGATAGTTCCTGAAATCATGCGGACTACTATCCTCCAGCTGATGCAGCAGGCGCATGTGACCCAGGTTGTCCCGTTGCTGAAGCCAATCCCTAACCCACACACTCGGTAGTCTGCGAGCCCGCAACCTCTCATCTCTCTCCTCCAGCCACAAGTACTCTTCCACCAAGGCAAGAGCCACGATAACATCTCCATCAGGGTCCATGATGATCTCACGTACCAACCCCTGCAAAAGGAACAAAAAAAGATTTCATCAAAAGAACACGTTATCAGGCATCAAATTTAACCACTAACTCCTTCCCTACACATCTCCTAGCAGACTCTGCTCATATGGCCACCCACATAGATATTTTGCGCCATTGAACGGTCACAAACAACATTACACTGCCTCACAACAATACCTGTTATCACTACACCCATGGTCCTCCTCCACAACTATATCTCCATCGTCCAAATTGTGACATCATTACTATACCCCCATATAGCTGCCCATAATGTATATGTACTACCACAAGGCCTGGGAAAATACAAAGCTCAACCACACAAACAGATGCTTGTTACCAATTAAATACAAGAACATGCTAAACGTACCAGAGCCATGTGCTACTGACAAATCATCATCCCATGCAGCTGACAATCGCATATTCATCATGTCCAACAGACATCCCTGTTGTGTTGATAAGGCCGGATCTTCACTGGCAGAAATTCCCAAGCCACATGGGCCACTCCACATCTCAGTATCACCAGAATACTTCCATTCTGTCTGGTAAAGGCCAGTACTATGTGCCACATTTCATATGTTCCACTAATCTAACCACAGAGGCCTCCTTGGTACATGGTCCTGTATGGCGAAGGCAAAATTGATTGTCAATGAGGAGGGTGTTTTGTGGCAAGAAAAGCCATCCATTCATTTTGCGGCACACAATAGATCAATCAAACATATCATCATTAAAAACTACATACACCAGGACTTGGGCGTCTGCTACAGTACACAAGAACGATCCGTAATGCAAAGATGTATCAAACGCTATACACAGCCATATCACAAATCATGTGTGAACATCAGTACTTACTTAATGACTCTGGCCAGCAAGCATGCTGTAGCTCGGTTGTTAGCGGTTTTTATGTGGTAAGCATCCAATCACAGAGAATCTGCGTCATCTAATTCATTAGCCGCCTGGGCGTTGCCACGGGCGACTACTGATTAGGCGCCTGTGCTGCTTTGTGATTGGTCATGTTGTGTTGAAAATGTGGCCAGCTGGTCCGCCACCCATGCTCCTACTTCAATGTGCATTGTTCTAGTAGCGTCTCATCACCAGAACTCTGTTGGAAATTTTTGATGAGCGATCCAACGATTTATCGTTTCAACATCATACGTTTACACGCAACAATGCACAAAAGATATCGTTTGAACGATCAAAAAAATGTGATATATCAGTGATATCGTTACCGATATCGTAGCGTGTGACGGTACCTTTAAACATCCCTTTAAGGTTTTCAGGCAAAACAGCCAGAACACCCAGGGCTGTGAACACTGGTAACCTGTAAAGTAACTTGACTTAACAGCCATTGGGTCTAACAGCAGCTTTCAACACAGTGACGTTAAGGCTGGAGGCACACGGTGCGAGTGCCATGCAAGGGATACTCGCATTGCACTGGGACCAGTGTTGCCTTATCAGGCAGGGCACACTGGTGCGAGTCCCCCGCACCTAACTCGCACTGCGAGTCAGAAGCGAGTGCAATCGCAGCATGCTGCGACTGCACGCGATTCTGACGCGCATGAGGGCAATGCAAGTGTATGGGGGCGAGAATATCTCGCCCCCATACAGCACACAGTGCGAGTGTGCAGGCAAAAACGCTTTAAACTCGCTGGCTGTCAAAGCCGGCAAGTTTAAAATGACCGCTTTGTCGGTACAGTAAGCTATCATCTTGTACTGCTGTGACAGCAGCGGTACAAGATGTTTAGCTCATACAATAATGATTGTAGTAAAATAATGTATTATGGGGTTATTTTACTGATTAATCCCATCAGAATCCTCTGCACCGCATGTGTGCGCAGAGGATGCTGATGCGGCTCTAAACCCAATGCTGAAGGGGTTAATATGCAGCTGGTGTAGTGACACCATGTATGTGGAGAGTGTCCTCACTCTCTGCAGACATGGTGTCATTACACCATGTGTGTGAAGGGGTTAATTTTTATGTATAATGGGTTAAAAGAACTGTCGGGTTCATAAATTCACAGAAAAAGCCGGCTCTCTGTTACTGTCTATGGGGAGCTGTCCCCTCTCATGGTGCTGAAGCCAGTAACAGAGAGCCGGCTTTCTCTGTGAATTTATAAACCTGACAGTTCTTTTAACCCATTATACATAAAAATTAACCCCTTCACACACATGGTGTAATGACACCATGTCTGCAGAGAGTGAGGACACTCTCCACATACATGGTGTCACTACACCAGCTGCATATTAACTCCTTCAGCATTGGGTTTAGAGCCGCATCAGCATCCTCTGCGCACACATGCGGTGCAGAGGATGCTGATGGGATTAATCAGTAAAATAACCCCAGAATACATTATTTTACTACAATCATTATTGTATTAGCTAAACATCTTGTACCGCTGCTGTCACAGCAGTACAAGATGATAGCTTACTGTACCAGCAAAGCGGGAAATTTAAACTCTGTGGCTTTGACAGGCGCAGAGTTTCTATTCCCCGACAAATGCTGCCTGTGGTCCTTCAGGACCGTGGACAGCATCACAATCACGCAGCACACACGCACTCACGCCTCACACTCGCAGCACACTAACATACATACAGCCAGTCACACTCATCACACGCACCACACTCGCACCACACACACCCACAAACACGCATCACAATCTCATCACTGTCGTGCATCAAACACGCACCGTGTTTCATGCACGTCAGTGTGCCTTCAGCCTAAAAGAGTTTTTAGGCTTCCTCAAGTTTTTAAGCTATCTAGTGTACTTGTTCGACGTATCATATGTGTGATGTGTTTATGCAATGTGCTCTTGGAGGTTTGTGTGACTTATGTACTACAGTGTTTACATGTCTATGCTATGGACTGTACTTGCTTTTACTGTGCGATATGTTATGTAAATGTGGGAACCCTTACATATTTCTTGCACTGGGGCATTTTTGCTGTTAAGGCCCCGTTACACATAGCAATGTTCCAGCGATCCCACCAACGATCCGACCTGGCTGGGATCACTGGAACATCGCTATCTGGTCGCTGGTGAGATGCCAAACAGGCAGACTTACCAGCGATGCGCCGACACCCGACGGTCATTGGGATCCGTCAGGTTCTCGGCTGCAGAATGGGGATCACTGGTCGTTGCCCTTGTCACACACTACGATGCATCATGCCAAGCGGGAGATCGCTGATTGAGAAATGGTCCAGGCCATTTGTTAATGATCAGCTATACCACAGCGGGGGGCCGCTCACTGATGTGTGTCACACACAACGATATTGCTGGCGAGGTCGCTGCTTTGTCACAAAACCTGTGACATTGCAGCAATATCATTAGTGATATCGCTACGTGTAACGGGCCTTTACTTTGCTCCTGACCTCTACAATAAGCGTGCAGGCTGTCATGTGGATAGTTTCTACCTTGGTGAAGAATTGCTTTCTTGGATTGGTGGTATAAATGTGAAATGCTATTTAGTGCAGTTATTTGGTCATAGTAAGATGCTGTGCATGAATTATATTGCAGAGTTTACAGTTGTGCTCAAAAGTTTACATACCCTGTCAGATTTTTTTCTTTCTTGGCCTTTTTTCAGAGAATATGAATGATGACACGAAAACTTTTTTCCACTCATGGTTAGTGGTTGGGTGAAGCCATTTATTGTCAAACTACTGTGTTTTCTCTTTTTAAATCATAATGACAACCAAAAACATCCAAATGGCCCTGATCAAAAGTAGAGATGAGCCACCACCCTGCCGTTCGTGTTCGATTCGATTCGCCGAATCGACGGGGTGTTCGACGAATGTTCGTCGAATGCTCGACGAACACCGTTGAACATCCCGGAACACGAAAAAAACAGGATTGTGGGGCTGTTTCACTTCCACAATGTATATACATACATTGTGGAAGTGAAATAAAGTCAAATAAAGTGTAAAAAAATAAAAAAATAATGTATGCTCACCTGTCCGCGGTCCACCGAAGCCTCCGGTATGGTCCTGTGTCTTACAGGACCTGTGGTGACGTCAGGTCTCGCGGGAACTCCGGTCACGTGACCGGAGTTCCCGCAAGAACGTGACGTCACCACAGGTCCTATAAGCACAGGACCTTGCCGGAAAGCTTAAAATAGATATTTTTATGTTTCGGACCCTTTCTTTAAGTAACTTTTACTTAAAGAAAGGGTCCGAAACATAAAAATATCTATTTTAAGCTTTCCGGCAAGGTCCCGTGCTTCCAGGACCTGTGGTGACGTCATGTTCTCGCGGAACTCCGGTCATGTGACCGGAGTTCGCGCGAGAACATGACGTCACCACAGGTCCTAGAAGCCGCAGGACCTTGCCGGAGGCTTCGGTGGACCGGGACAGGTGAGCATTGATTATTTTTTTATTTTTAACACTTTATTTTGGCTGAAAATGCGGCAGACGCGGTTTTCTGACCGCATCTGCCGCATTTTCGAACCAAAATCGAACATGTTCGAAATTTGCCGAATTTGAACCAAATTGTTCGAATTCGGCGAATGACTCGAATAGCGCCAAAATCAACTCGAATTTGAGATTGGCGAACTAATCCAATCGAACATCGCTCATCTCTAATCAAAAGTTCACATACCCTGGTGATTTTGGCCTGATAACATGCACAGAAATTGACACAAATGGGTTTGAATGACTATTAAAGGTAATATCCTCACATGTGAACTGTTTGCTTGTAATCAGTGCATGTGCATTAAAGCTGAGTGAGTTTCTGGGATCCAGACAGACTCTTGCATCTTTGATCCAGCCACTGACGTTTCTTGATTGAGAGAAAAAGCAAAAGAATTGTCAACTGATCTACTGAAAAAGATAGTTGAAAGGGATAAAAAAGATATCCAAGGAATTGATAATACCAGTCAGCAGTGTTCAAACTGTGATTAACAAATGGAAAATCAGGGGCTCTGTAAAAACCAAACCACGATCAGGTAGACCAACAAAAATTTCAGTCACAACTACCAGGAAAATTGTTCGAGATGCAAAGCCCACATATAACGTCAGCTGAAATACTGGACTCACTGAAAACTACACCATGTTCCAAATTATTATGCAAATGTTCTTTTTCTCTGATTTTCCTAAATGGTTGGTGCAAATGACAGTCAGTGTAATAAAAGTCATCACCCGTTAGAGTATACATCGAATTTTATTGACGAAACCTCCCAATGATAACAGTATAATCTTCAAAATTGAAAAAAAAACTGTAAATGCACTGCTCCAAATTATTAGGCACAGTAGAGTTTCTAAACATTTCATAAGTATGAAAGAACTGAAAATGCTCATTTGTTGAATTTGCAGCATTAGGAAGTCACATTCACTGAAATAAAAAGCTATTTAACTCCAACACATCCTAACAGGCCAAGTTACATGTTAACATAGGAACCCTACTTTGATATCACCTTCACAATTCTTGCATCCATTGAACTCGTGAGTTTCTGCTTGTATTTCTTTGCATGATGTCAGAATAGCCTCCCAGAGCTGCTGCTTTGATGTGAACTGCCCCCCACCCTCATAGATCTTTTGCTTGATTATACTCCAAAGGTTCTCTATAGGGTTGAGGTCAGGGGAAGAGGGTTGCCACACCATGAGTTTATCTTCTTTTTTGCTCATAGCAGCCAATGACACAGAGGTATTCTTTGTAGCATGAGATGGTGCATTGACATGCATGAAGATGATTTTGCTCCTAAAAGCACATTTTTGCTTTTTGTACCATGGAAGAAAGTTCTCAGTCAGAAACTCTATATGCTTTGCAGAGGTCATTTTCTCACCTTCGGGAACCTTAAAGAGGCGTTCCAGCTGTTTCTCAATGATTCCGGCCCAAAACATGACTCCTTGCTGACGTCGCAGCCTTGTTGACACATGGTGTCCATCCACCAACCATCCACTACTCCATCCATCTAGACCATCCAGGGTTGTTTAGCACTCATCAGTAAACAAGACTGTCTTTATTTACGTCTGGGCCCACTGCAACCGTTTCTATTTGTGAGCACTGTTTAGGGGTGGCCAAATAGTAGGTTTATGCACCAAAGCAAGCCTTTGACGGATTCTACACCTTGAGATTCGAGGGACACCGAGACACCAGCAGCTTCAAATATCTGTTTGCTGGTTTGTAAGTAGAGATGAGCGATGTTCAATTAAAATTGTTCGCCAATCTCAAATTCGCTCTGTTTTTGGCGGTGTTCGAGTCTTTCGCCGAATTAGAACAATTTGCTTGAAATTCGGCAGTTCTAGTATATGTTCGATAACGCTTCAATCCACAAAAGCTTAATCTTCCTAACCCTAAACCTTGCCCTAATACTGCAAATTAATGTTAATATCCAGTTTGTGTGTCTGTTGTGCAGGGGGGCTTGTATCAGAGCTGCAGCAATAAGGTCGCGCTCTTTTTTTTTTTTTTTGCCTAAAGCATGTACAGTGGGTCAGTTCAGGCTTCTAGCCAATCACAGTGCCACACTGCAAAGTGCATTTTTTCACACAACTAATGTCATCATTGGCTGTGTCTGTCACATGTCCTAGCCCTATAAAACCCGGCCATCTTAAAGATCGCCACCATTTTGCTGATAGCTACTGCAGGTGTTAGACGGCACCTCTGCTGCTGTGTGCGACTGCTAAACAGTGCAAACTAAATTGTGTTCTCTCAGTCAGCTAGTGAGCGAATACAAAGTTAGGCTGGGGTCACACTTGCGTTTTTTTCATGCGATTTTGGAGACCTGCGTTTTTAAAAAGCATGTAAAAACGCCCCCCTAGGCCCCCATGTTAAAAAACGCATGCCCTAATAGCAAAAACGCATGTGTTAATAGCAAAAACGCAAGTGTGACAGTACCATGCGTTTTTGTGTGTGTTTTTGCACTTATGTAATTAGCTGACATCAAAAACGCATGCAAAAACGTATGGTACATTAGTACCATTTAGGACCATCCAAAAACGCATGCATTTTCCATAGGGGCCCATGTTAAAAAAACGCATGCGTTTTCTAAAAAACGCATGCGTTTTTAAAACAGCACAAAAAAATAGTGCATGCACTATTTTTAGGTGCAGTTTTAAAAACGCATGCAAAAGCGCAGGGTGCCATCAGACATCTTCAAAAACGCATGCAGAAACGCATGCGTTTTTATATGGCACTAAAAAAACTCTAGCCAAATGTGACTATTAACAACAGCCCTTTTTAGGGCTGCTCCATAGGAGTAGTGATTAGGGATAGGGACTAGGGACTAGTAGTCTATCAGCCCTTTTCAGGGCTACTTCATAGGAGCAGGGACTAGTTTTAATTGCAGCCCTTTTGAGGGCTAGGTTAGAGCAGTCTCTATTAGTTTTTGCCAGGCAGGTGTGTGTCAGGTGTGTGCCAGTGCTGTGCAAGTCTTTCTCACAGCATCTGGCCACAGTAAGGTTAGGGCCACAGTTGCATTTTTCACAAGCGTTTTTGGAGACCTGCGTTTTCAAAAACGCATGTAAAAAACGCACCCATAGGCCCCCATGTTAAAAAACGCATGCACTAATAACAAAAACGCATGTGTGACAGTACCATGCATTTTGGTGCATTTCCAAAAACGCAATCGTTTTTTAATATGGGGCCCTATGGGAAACACATGCAAAAACGCATGTACAATTAGTACCATTCAAAAACGCATGCGTTTTCCATAGCAGCCCATGTTAAAAAAACGCAAGCGTTTTAGAAAACGCATGCGTTTTTTAACATGGGCTCCAATGGAAATCGCATGCGTTTTTGAATGGCACTAAATGGTACTAATTGCACATGCGTTTTTGCATGCGTTTTCCATAGGGGCCCATATTATAAAAACGCATGTGTGCATGCACTATTTTTTGGTGCGGATTTAAAAACGCAGCCAAAAACGCAGGGAGCCATCACACACCTTAAAAAACTCATGTGGACATGTAAAAACGCATGGTAAAACGCATGAGTTTTTAAAAGGCACTACAAAAACGCATGCCAACTGTGACCCCAGCCTCATATAGCTCTTTGAATTCATTAGGACAAGTAGTGCAGCACTGCTTTCAAGAAAGCAACACCACCTGTCTTAGGCGAGGGTCACACATAAGCCCTTGGTCCATTTTTGGCTTCTGTTTTTGCATTTTTTTTTTCTAAGTCCAAAAACTGACGGAAAAACGGATTATATGTAATAAACACCCTATTCGTTTTTTACTGTACCCAAAATCATTGCTAGGAGCGTTTTTTAGCCAAAAACATTTTTGGGAACGTTTTTGAGCGCTGTTTAAAAACGGATGCGTTTTTTTAACATAGGGCCCTGTGGAAAAACAGATCCATTTTTTTGGTGCCTTAAAAAAACAGATCCGTTTTTTCTAGCATTTTTTGGCAAAAAATGACTAAGTCCAAAAAACGTTCAGGGGCACAGGAAGCTGAAAAAGTACCCAAAAAAAAAAACTGATTGGTCATGGAAAATACTTTCAAAAACAGATTGCTATGTGTGACCCTAGCCTAACCTGTCAGTTTTTGCTTAAAAGCAGTGTTCACTAATGTTTAATACAACCAAATACACCTTGAGTAAACCACAAGAAAAAACTCAATGACTTTGTAGCTCAAATTCAGAAAGTGCAAATTTATTAAAGTGTGGTAATGGAAACAAAGGGGTATAATTAAACACCAAAAGGAGCAGACAGGACCAAACCTTACTTCACTATAAGGCTAGGGTCACATTTCCGTTTTGACCCTAGCCTACAACAATCCGGTTTTATCTTAGACCTTTTTCCAGCACCGCTTTACAGCGCCGCACAGGAAACGCTGTCTGCAACGTTTTCTGTGCGGCGCTGTAACGCGCACTCCGAGCAGCTGCCTGTGTGACAGGTAGTTAAGGTAAACATAGGGTAACTAAGGGCAGCGTTTTCCAGCACCGCATAGCGTTACCGCTATGCGGTGCTGGAAAAAGGTCTAAGATAAAACCGGAATCCGGCAGGCTAGGGTCAAAACGGAAATGTGACCCTAGCCTAACTCAGTTATATGCCATATAGAACTATAGCGGCCGTCACACGCTACGATATCTTGAAAGATATCGCTTGAACGCGCGAGATGAAACATCCCTTGAACGATGTCTATGCGTGTGACGGCAGGATACGACGAGCGATACATGATCAAATCGCAAGATCGAGATCTGAGCCCCGGACCTCAGATCTGACGATGTCGGCTAAGTGGATACGCACAATCGTCACGTGTAATCGAACGATATCGTACGAAAGGTGTGATTTGAAAGGAAGAACACATGAGCACACATGCCATTACACTTTAGGTGGTCATTTTGCATGGAAGGATCAAGTTACATGTATGTGACTAACCCACATTGTGCCTGATGTCCTAGTAAAGTCCATGACAGGGCCTTACAGCTTCGGCCAATAACACAACACTCACTACTTGTGTGCTAATCGATTGCTTGCTAAAATTGGAGGTGTTTTGAAACGCCTTAATCAAGATGGGAGGACCATCGGGTCTATTGTTGCCTTCTCTACATTTAAAACTTGGGCAAGAATGTTTATGATGTGAGCATTTCGAAAGATTGGTCTAGGTGATCGACTTACATTTGCTCCCTCCACGGCATCCACAACATTGGGCTGTTGGGGCTCGGCAAACTCGTCGCTGTCGAGTGGTGGCCGTGGCTCCTGCTGCTCCATGGTGAAGAGGAGCTGGTCATAGTACCACAACATTGGGGTGTATAAATCCCCCGCTGCCATGCCTGACCGGCGGGACTGGGTAACTTTTTTATGCTCCTTTCCAAACACGGTCTTGAGGTGCTGGATTTTTTTCTTAATGTACTCCAGGTCGAGGTCCTGGTCTGGCAGATATTGCCAGGCGACCACCAGGAGCCTCTCATAAGCCGCATTGCGGAGGGCCCTGTTGGTGTAGCCTACAGCCCGAGTTTGCCACAGGCAGGGGTTCTCCCTGTACGCCTCAATCAGGGCACTGATATAGTCCCTATTTGGCCGGGGCATCTGCAAAACAAATAAGAAATGCAATCAGTAACAATCACTGTGGCACATGGTCCAAACCATGTGTAAAATAACAGCCACAGGTTGAAAAGTCACCTGCCATGATCAATTTGTAAAGCCCCCGCTCAATAACACAACACCACACTTGCATATACCAAGAATGTTGGTCAAGTCACTGGGATGTGTGCTGTTGTGACAGTGACAGTCCAAACTTTGTGCCTGGAGTACCATATAATAACCTGAAGTTTAGATGGGTCAGTCTCATCATATGATGTGAACATACCTTGACTTAATCCAACACAGTATGTAGACTGTTGACACTTTGGAAAGCACCAAATATGCTGCCCGGCTGGCTGCTGTCTCTCCCACTTGTGTCAAGTGACACACAAAACAGCAGGTCCAACACACATGTTCACAGTGCACTATTTATCCAAATTGATCAGACAGCTGTTGGACATGACAGGTGCGATATGCATAGACATCGCAATTACCACGCCCGGTATAGGACGTAACTGCTGCGCTGGGTGTGTTCGTGCGGTTTCTGCCACGCCTGCCGTGGAACATAGCCCCGGCGTTGTGTGTGGCTCAATGGTTCACCACGCCTGTTTGGAGGGCGTAACATCGTGTGGGTGTGTGGTTTATCGTTGAGGAGACACGCCTGGTAGGGGGACGTCTCGCCTTGTCATTGGCTCAGGCGTGTATATATAGAGTTTCCTGGAGAGGCACAATGTCTTTGCTGCGGAGTTACTGCCGGTATGTACTTGGAGAGTCAGCATGTGAAACATTGTGAAGGGGGGTAACTATAGCGTTGTCAAAAGAGATATGATGGGGTTTGTGTTCTTGCCCCCCTCTGCTGTTTCCATGATGTTTTTTTGTTTGTTTTGGTTTACATTTTTCGTTAAATAGCAAAATACAAGGACTGAAGCATTGCCTTGTTGCATTGGAGTCATCGGGACATAGTTCGTTTTTTCGGTGACTTGACATTGGAGTGACACCCATCTCAGCGACCACTGCATGTGTTATTATTGTGTGTGTGTAGTGTACCTTTTTGCATACATATGGTCCTCCATGTGTCTGATGTTCATGGTTAGCGTTGTTCATGATGTAGGAAGTGTGATGTTGGTTGGGATTTCAATGTGTGTAGGGCTTTTTGTGTATTGTATTTTGTTGTGCAAGGCATTTAGCCGTGTAAAAACATGTGGCCTTCCTCAACACCTTCATTCATACTGTAGGTGTTGTTGGCTTTTCGTACATGTTTTCAACATGTGTACTGCACCTGTACATATTTTGCCAATGTCATGCTCCTTAAGTCGTTTCAGTTTGGATGTTCACATTGTGGTAAAACCACCTTTGTGCGTAGGCAGCATAGTAAACATAGTTTTGCCTCTAAACAGCATGAATCCAGATCAACGTGCCGTGGTGGGGGCTGCTTTCCTGGTGCAGGCAGCACGTGTGGAGGATGAGAGGGTGGAGAGACGCCGGAGGAGACCACGACGCATCTGGGCCAGGGAGTGGCTGCAGCAGCGCGATCAGCATTTCCACATTCGCCTTCTGCACCAACTTCGGGACGACTTCCCACGGGACTTCCAAAATTTCCTCCGGATGACAGATGAGACCTTTCAGATCTTGTTGGCAGCAGTGTGCCCGCTCATCAGACGTCAGGATACAGTTATGCGTCCAGCAGTGCCTGCGGAAGAGAGGTTGGCCGCCACACTGCGGTTTCTCGCAACAGGTCGCACCATGCAGGACTTGGTCTACTCGTCTGCCATATCACGTCCCCTCCTTAGCCAACTCATCCCGGAGACATGTGAGGCGATACTGCGGGCTCTAGCTCCGACTTACATGAGTTTGCCGCAAAACCCAGAAGAATGGCTGGCCACTGCCGCAGAATTCAGCCAGAAGTGGCAATTCCCAAACTGTGGTGGGGCCATTGATGGGAAACATGTTCGGATCACCCAACCCCACAACAGTGGCTCCTTTTTTTATAATTATAAATGCTATTTTAGTATTGTTTTGATGGCAGTGGTGAACGCGAATTATGAATTTGTGTCGTTGTCAGTGGGCACAAATGGGAGGGTTTCTGATGGCGGGGTTTTTGACCAATCGTCGTTTGGTCAAAAACTGAAAACGGGACGTCTCAATTTACCACCCACCAATCTCACCTGTGGAAACATGAACTTTGTGTTCCTGGCAGATGAGGCCTTTCCGCTACATCCTAATTTGATGAAGCCATACCCCCAGAGGCACCTAAATGCCGAACAACGCATTTTCAATTATAGGCTTTCCCGGGCACGACGAGTGGTGGAGAATGCCTTTGGCATCATGGCTAGCCGTTTCCGCACTTTCCACACGGCCATTAATATGAAACTCGAATCGATTGACCTTGTAGTTATGGCCTGTTGTGTGCTCCACAATTTTCTGAGACGCCGGGATCGCCAGGCCTACACTCCAGCAAACTTTGAGGACCGCATTGACTCCACTAATGGTGAGGTGGTGTTGGGGGGCTGGCGTGCTGATGCCCCACAGATGGCAGGACTACAGCCATTAGGGGGTGGAAGCAGCCGCCAGGAGGCACAGGAGATGAAGGACCGGTACTGCCAGTACTTTAATGGGCCAGGGGCTGTGAGCTGACAACACAACCTCCCCTAATTATTAGTGTGCCATGGGGAATTATCCCTTGCACAGTTTCACTGTGTCCTGCAGCTCCGGCTTGGAGGCAGGACATGTGTTCCTTTTTATTTTGGCGGAAGAGGTTTCTTTTTGTTTTTTAAGATACCCAGATTTAGGGATATTTCAGTTAAGGTTTTGAAGAGGGCCAGGCCTTGGCCATTTCAGGGGAGCTATGTGTTGCAGACATACCTCTTGTCTGTGACATGAGCCAGGGATTTGGCTTCTTGGTGCTTGTTGGCACTATTTTTGTTATTTGTGTTGAAGGGCCCGGCTTATGGGTCCTGTGAGAGACGGGTGGGTCCAGGACCCACATACCTCCCCAAAGGCCCTTGTGGCAGTGGTCACATTTTTGTTTAGGAGCACCTAGGGACAGAGTTAGGACTGTCTCGACCAGGGCCTACCGTGACGTTGGTGAAGCAGCTTAATGTGCGTTTTGTGGCTAAAACGTATAAACCAAAAGGCCCTGTTTTTTTACCCAGAACTTGTTATTTGCTACATTGATTTTGGTGTAAAACGGATTACATGCACACGCGCATATGTTGGACCACATATATGGTGGTCACAACACAAGTGTTGCAAAGCACAGTACAGAGTACACAAACATTAGGGCACCAGGAACAATGAATGTTCAGAGGCGCTTTGCCTCCTTTGCGTTGTCACACATTTTCCCCACAATCCCGCTTGACAACACATGCGCTTTCTCACACAGTAAATCAAACATCAACAGCACACAGCAAACCACATGCGTTTCACAGGCGTTTTGCAAATAAAACCACTCAGGCCGCACACACAGCTCGCTACAGGGTGATTAATTAACGGATCTTTAAAACTACCAGAATTGAGCAATGCATAAGTGATCGTATTCTGAAGGCCGCACCAAGGGGGATAGCGTATTCTACCTTTTCACCAATCAAAAGTATTTTTGGGGTACAGCACATCGTGTTTACACATGTACATCGCGACCAACATCACAGGACATTCTGGAGATGAGGCCGCCATGTTTCAAAGGACATCTGACCAATGAGGACGCAGTACTGAGCACCAATGGTGTAGTGAGGGGCGCAGCTTGGAGACCATGTACCACGCCTATGTGCTCCAATTAAACATTGGAGAACGCCCACATTTGCAACAACATCGTTTAGGAGATTTCTGTGTGACTCTTTGCTGAACGATGTCCACAGATGATAAGTGCATCGCTCATACGACCGCTGGATCGCTGCATCGGAGAATAGTCTGAGCGATGTCTGTGGGTGTAGCGTTGTGATGAACGATATCACACGTCGTCCGGACGATGTGCAAATCTGACATCGTTTACGACATCATTAGCTAGATCTCAACGTGTGACGGCCGCTTATCAGAGATAAATTCATGTGTATAAATTAATGATTGTATTACTATTTACTAAATTAAATAAATAAATTAATTGTACATCCCAATGATCTTAAGTACACATCAAGTAAACAAATTCATATTGGTGTACAAAAAATATCAGCATCAATATTTAGTGCATCATAGGATATGCTCAATCAACCTGAACCATCAGGATAAAGACAATAAATATATCTGTATAAAGTGCTAATTGCATGAATACTTGCCAAATAGATTAAATGTATACATCATATACATCCTAAGTGCACATTTGAGTGAGCACATACCTGTGTGCACAGGATAACATTAACCTCAATATTTAATGCATCCTACTACATATACAATCATTTCTATACCTTCAGATAGGACAAATGATTAAATCAATGTGAGTTATGAAGTGTTTACCTTAAAAAGTCCAGCTGGCAAAGCCCTACACCTGTTTCGGTATCCCTTCTTCACGAGGCGTGTTTTATTTAATATAGTAAATAGTAATACAATCATTAATTTATACACATGAATTTATCTCTGATAGTTCTATATGGCATATAACTGAGGCCTGTTTCACATCTAAGAATGGTGTGCGTTTTGCTAAATTTGTGTTTTTAGGTGTTTTTACCGCTAAAAACGCATACAAACGCTAGTGTTTTTGGTCCCATAGGTTTTAATGGAAACGCATTTAAAAACGCAGCCAAAAACGCATGAGCGTTTTCAAAAACACAAAACGCATGCGTTTTTGCAAACGCCACGCTAGACGCATTTCCCGACGTTTTGGGCCGCGTTGGCAAAAACGCATGTGTTTTGCGTTTTTGAAAACGCTCATGCGTTTTTGCCTGCATTTTTACATGCGCTTCCATTAAAACCTATGGGACCAAAAACGCTAGCGTTTGTATGCGTTTTTAGCGGTAAAAATGCCTAAAAATGCAAATTTAGCAAAACGCACACCATTCTTAGATGTGAAACAGGCCTGAGTTATAGTGAAGTAAGGTTTGGTCCTGTCTGCTCCTTTTGGTGTTTAATTATACCCCTCTGTTTCCATTACCACACTTTAATAAATTTGCACTTTCTGAATTTGAGCTACAAAGTCGTTGAGTTTTTTCTTGTGGTTCACTAAATGTTTTACGATGGCTCTGATAATCCTGACATATCTACAGTATATTAAGGTATTTTGCATCTAACTATGGATATGATGATTGTTCTATTTGAGTTGTTTTTTTGTTTTTCTAGTCAAATACACCGTGAGTGTAGTTCATTCTACTACTTTTTTACTGCAACAAGCTAACCTGTCCGTTTTTGCTTAAAAGCAGTGTTCACTAAACCTTCACTGTAGGCCACCTTTCATGACGCTGCCAGGCTATCAGCACTGCAGCAAGCCGAGAGGGGGCGTGCATAATTACAAAGCGGGCGGAGGGACCAGCGGACAGGCCCGCCTTTGGAGACTTTTTCAGAAACAGAGAACACACAAAGGACGAGGTAAATATAACCTCTTTTCTCTACTTTACAAAATCGTTTTGTTCTGCAAAAGGGATGGCTAGAAATGATAAGAGGGGGTGTAGGGACAGGTATAAAGATGCGGGGGGGGTCAGTTTGTGGGTGTACAACAGCTGACAGGAGTCAGCTGTTGTACATAACACATTACAGCAGTATAAGCCCACCTGAGTGGGTGTAAGGTTTCTAGGGGGACTGGGCACCCCCTAGACACATTGAACAAACATTTATTTATTAAATTTTAAGTTTTACAGAACACAGTACACTTTGCTTATCCCGGTGGCAGCCGGAATAAGCAAAGTATATGCGGGAACCGCATTACTCAGGATTACACATCCTGAGCAATCCGGTTCCCGCATTGCAGATGCTAGAACCGCTCCGAAAACTGCAGCTTGCATGATTTTTCAGGAGCGTTTCTTGATCCGGTTTTGAGCTTTTTGAAAGCTCAAAACCGGATCAGGTTTAAAAAAAAAAAACGCAGATGTGACCCTAGCCTAAAATAAAAAAAAAACACAGACAGGTAGTTTCTAACAAAGGCAACTATCTACATGTTATACCCAGCAGTCACTGATTGCTCCTGGCGGAGATGCAGTTGCTACCTGCAGGAGACATGTGGAGTCAAAAGGAGGGGTTGTCCTAGTAGTAAATCTGTTTTTAATCATTGCTCAACCATTCATATATTTGTATCACATGTCTCACAGTTTGTAAAAAAAAATAGAGCTTTTCCTTTAACAACAAAAATACATTAAAGAATACTTACGCATTAATGAATAGCTCATTTTTTAATTGAATGTGTTCCAGCCTGGTGCATTTCCAAATGTCAAGGTTCTGGTTTGAAGTAAATTGTTAATATTTAACCAGGCCCTATTTAAGAAATACAGTGCTGCAAGCACATTTCCTTCCCTCTTGCATGAATGCAGTCTGAGGTACAGGATCCATTTTTGTCACAAATAATTACAGCAGTGACTTACTGTATGAGGGACACATTCACAGCAATTAGTTTTATAGCAATTCTCAATTACAGTGATTATAGTTTGAAATTTGCTGTTTTATGCAAAGGCAGGCCTGACTATACTTACAGCATTCATGCATGACATTCCTATATCTACATCAGGAAACAAACTAAACATAAGTTACAGAATACATAGAAAGAAATTTCTTTGCAAATTCAAACAATTCCCAACACCTGCAATCAATCAATACCCAGACCAAATGTCTATCTCTTATAGTGATGTAGTATTATGACACTTCTAGACAGTGGTTTTCATATATTTACGTAGACATATTCAGTTTAGTTTTCCCTGAGACTGGTAGTGCTCATTTAATAACTCTATGGCTGGGGTCACATTTTAAACGTGAATTGCATTCACCGCATCCAGATACGGATGCGGTGAACGCAATACCGCTCACACACATTTTTTTACAAAAATGTGTGCAGAATACCGCACTGCAGTGACCGGATGGCTCAAGATGTGTAATCCTGAGCCATCCGGCAACTGCATAGTTTGCTGAACCCGGCTATTGCCGGCATTAGCAAACTGTTCTTTGTCTTGTACAAATTGTAATTTAATGAATAAAAGAATGGTTGAGGTCTCTAGGGGGGGCTTAGTCCCCCTAGAGACCGGACGCCCACTCAGGTGGGCTACACCTACAATGCCCCCATGCATGCTCCGTGCATGTTCCCCAAGCTCCCCCCCCCCCGGATCTCTATAGAGGGGTGCCTGCACCCCTCGGTTAGAAGTATCCCTAATTGTGGCATAAACACAGTGATTACAGTACAAATCTAGTTGTATAGTTACGTGATTCTTCATGATCGCGCAATATCTATCCGTGGGCGGGGCTGTGTGCTTCTGCCTCCGCCCACGAAATCATGATGCCCACCCCCTCTAGCCTTCACCCTGTGTTTTCAGGGCGGCCGCGTCATGAATGGGGCGGGGCTATCGGTATGCCGCGAACTTAGTGGTACATTACAGCACATGTGTAGCGGCACTATAGTATATGGCGGTACATTACAGCACATGCATAGCAGCAGTATAGTATATGGCGGAATATTACAGTACATGTATAGCAGCACTATAGTATATGGCGTTGCATTATAGTACTTGTATAACAGCACTATAGTATATGGCAGTATATTCCAGTAAATGTACAGGTGCACTATAGTATATGGCAGTACATTACAGCACATGTATAGCAGCACTATGGTATATGGCAATACATTACAGTACATGTATAGCAGCACTATAGTGTGCGGTACATTATAGTACAGTGTAGCAGCACTATAGTATATGGCAGTACATTGCAGTACATGTATAGCTGCACTATAGTATATGGCAGTACATTACAGCACATGTATAGCAGCACTATTGTATATGGCAGTACATTACAGCACATGTATAACAGCACTATGGAATTTGGCGATACATTACAGTACATGTATTAAATGCAAGTGCAGTATAAAAAATAGTATAACAAATACAGGGTACTTAGCCTATCCGTTTTTTTGCGCAAAAAAAAGTTATATCAAGCCACGTCACTAACTTCAAAGTGTACCCATCTCTGACGCGGTCCTAACTGTTGTATTAAAAAACCTGACTAGTGTGTATACTTACCAGTAAGCAGGATCCAGCAAGACCTGTGTCTGAGATGGACTGAAGGCGACGGGGCTCTATGTGTGCAGGGCCCAGAGAAGGGGCGGGAGCTTCATCTCTTGCAAAGCAAGAGGCAACTTTAATTAGAAACAAATGAGTCCTGCACACAGAGAACAAGTCTGTAAGAACATGTTCACACCGCCAACATATTTGGAGACCAAAAAGCTAAATGCGACCAAAAACAACAGTACACTGCAGTAAAAGTATTAAATGCAAGTGCAGTATAAAAAATAGTATAACAAATACAGGGTACTTAGTCTATCCGTTTTTTTGCGCAAAAAAAGTTATATCAAGCCACGTCACTAACTTCAAAGTGTACCCATCTCTGACGCGGTCCTAACTGTTGTATTAAAAAACCTGACTAGTGTGTATACTTACCAGTAAGCAGGATCCAGCAAGACCTGTGTCTGAGATGGACTGAAGGCGACGGGGCTCTATGTGTGCAGGGCCCAGAGAAGGGGCGGGAGCTTCATCTCTTGCAAAGCAAGAGGCAACTTAATTAGAAACAAATGAGTCCTGCACACAGAGAACAAGTCTGTAAGAACATGTTCACACCGCCAACATATTTGGAGACCAAAAAGCTAAATGCGACCAAAAACAACAGTACACTGCAGTAAAAGTATTAAATGCAAGTGGAGTATAAAAAATAGTATAACAAATACAGGGTACTTAGTCTATCCGTTTTTTTGCGCAAAAAAAGTTATATCAAGCCACGTCACTAACTTCAAAGTGTACCCATCTCTGACGCGGTCCTAACTGTTGTATTAAAAAACCTGACTAGTGTGTATACTTACCAGTAAGCAGGATCCAGCAAGACCTGTGTCTGAGATGGACTGAAGGCGACGGGGCTCTATGTGTGCAGGGCCCAGAGAAGGGGCGGGAGCTTCATCTCTTGCAAAGCAAGAGGCAACTTAATTAGAAACAAATGAGTCCTGCACACAGAGAACAAGTCTGTAAGAACATGTTCACACCGCCAACATATTTGGAGACCAAAAAGCTAAATGCGACCAAAAACAACAGTACACTGCAGTAAAAGTATTAAATGCAAGTGCAGTATAAAAAATAGTATAACAAATACAGGGTACTTAGTCTATCCGTTTTTTTGCGCAAAAAAAGTTATATCAAGCCACGTCACTAACTTCAAAGTGTACCCATCTCTGACGCGGTCCTAACTGTTGTATTAAAAAACCTGACTAGTGTGTATACTTACCAGTAAGCAGGATCCAGCAAGACCTGTGTCTGAGATGGACTGAAGGCGGTGTGAACATGTTCTTACAGACTTGTTCTCTGTGTGCAGGACTCATTTGTTTCTAATTAAGTTGCCTCTTGCTTTGCAAGAGATGAAGCTCCCGCCCCTTCTCTGGGCCCTGCACACATAGAGCCCCGTCGCCTTCAGTCCATCTCAGACACAGGTCTTGCTGGATCCTGCTTACTGGTAAGTATACACACTAGTCAGGTTTTTTAATACAACAGTTAGGACCGCGTCAGAGATGGGTACACTTTGAAGTTAGTGACGTGGCTTGATATAACTTTTTTTGCGCAAAAAAACGGATAGACTAAGTACCCTGTATTTGTTATACTATTTTTTATACTGCACTTGCATTTAATACTTTTACTGCAGTGTACTGTTGTTTTTGGTCGCATTTAGCTTTTTGGTCTCCAAATATGTTGGCGGTGTGAACATGTTCTTACAGACTTGTTCTCTGTGTGCAGGACTCATTTGTTTCTAATTAAGTTGCCTCTTGCTTTGCAAGAGATGAAGCTCCCGCCCCTTCTCTGGGCCCTGCACACATAGAGCCCCGTCGCCTTCAGTCCATCTCAGACACAGGTCTTGCTGGATCCTGCTTACTGGTAAGTATACACACTAGTCAGGTTTTTTAATACAACAGTTAGGACCGCGTCAGAGATGGGTACACTTTGAAGTTAGTGACGTGGCTTGATATAACTTTTTTTGCGCAAAAAAACGGATAGACTAAGTACCCTGTATTTGTTATACTATTTTTTTATACTGCACTTGCATTTAATACTTTTACTGCAGTGTACTGTTGTTTTTGGTCGCATTTAGCTTTTTGGTCTCCAAATATGTTGGCGGTGTGAACATGTTCTTACAGACTTGTTCTCTGTGTGCAGGACTCATTTGTTTCTAATTAAGTTGCCTCTTGCTTTGCAAGAGATGAAGCTCCCGCCCCTTCTCTGGGCCCTGCACACATAGAGCCCCGTCGCCTTCAGTCCATCTCAGACACAGGTCTTGCTGGATCCTGCTTACTGGTAAGTATACACACTAGTCAGGTTTTTTAATACAACAGTTAGGACCGCGTCAGAGATGGGTACACTTTGAAGTTAGTGACGTGGCTTGATATAACTTTTTTTGCGCAAAAAAACGGATAGACTAAGTACCCTGTATTTGTTATACTATTTTTTATACTGCACTTGCATTTAATACTTTTACTGCAGTGTACTGTTGTTTTTGGTCGCATTTAGCTTTTTGGTCTCCAAATATGTTGGCGGTGTGAACATGTTCTTACAGACTTGTTCTCTGTGTGCAGGACTCATTTGTTTCTAATTACAGTACATGTATAGCAGCACTATAGTATATGGCAGTACATTACAGTACATGTATAGCAGTGTTATAGTATATGGCGGTACATTATAGTACATGTATAGCAGCACTATAGTATATGACGGTAGATTACAGCACATGTATAGCAGCACTATGGTATACGACGGTACATTAAAGCACATGTATAGTAGCACTATGGAATATAGCGATACATTACAGTACATGTATAGCAGCACTATAGTATATGGCGGTACATTACAGTACATGTATAGCAGCGCTATGGTATATGGTAGTACATTACAGTACATGTATAGCAGCACTATAGTATATGGCGGTACATTACAGCACATGCATAGCAGCACTATGGTATATGGCGGTACATTACAGTACATGTATAGCAGCACTATAGTATATGGCGGTATATTATAAATACTTGTATAACAGCACTATAGTATATGGCAGTATATTCCAGTAAATTTACAGGTGCACTATAGTATATGGTGGTACTTTATAGCACATGTATAGCAGCACTATAGTATATGGCAGTACATTACAGCACATGTATAGCAGCACTATGGTATATGGCAATACATTACAGTACATGTATAGCAGCACTATAGTGTATGGCGGTACATTATAGTACAGTGTAGCAGCACTATAGTATATGGCAGTACATTGCAGTACATGTATAGCTGCACTATAGTATATGGCAGTACATTACAGCACATGTATAGCAGCACTATTGTATATGGCAGTACATTACAGCACATACATAGCAGCACTATAGTATATGGCAGAATATCACAGTACATGTATAGCAGCACTATAGTATATGGCGGTACATTATAGTACTTGTATAACAGCACTATAGTATATGGCAGTATATTCCAGTAAATGTACAGGTGCACTATAGTATATGGTGGTACTTTATAGCACATGTATAGCAGCACTATTGTATATGGCAGTACATTACAGCACATGTATAACAGCACTATGGAATTTGGCGATACATTACAGTACATGTATAGCAGCACTATAGTATATGACGGTAGATTACAGCACATGTATAGCAGCACTATGGTATATGGAAGTACATTACAGTACATGTATAGCAGCACTATTGTATATGGCAGTACATTACAGTACATGTATAGCGGTGTTATAGTATATGGCGGTACATTATAGTACATGTATAGCAGCACTATAGTATATGACGGTAGATTACAGCACATGTATAGCAGCACTATGGTATATGGAAGTACATTACAGTACATGTATAGCAGCACTATAGTATATGGCGGTACATTACAGCACATGCATAGCAGCACTATGGTATATGGCGGTACATTACAGTACATGTATAGCAGCACTATGGTATATGGCGATACTACGCTCCCCGCGGTGCCCCCGCTCGTCCTGGCCCCCGTTTCTCCACAGTAAAAGTAAAAATAAAAAATCCTCAGTGAGGATACTCACCTTGTCCGCTGGCTCGCTCCACCTCCGTCTTCTAGGTCCTACAGGCCTTTAGGACCTGTCGTTGCCTGGAAAACCGATCAACTGATCTGTCATATGACCGCTAGCTGCCAGGGGAGCAGGATGGAGCAGGGGGCAGGATTGAGCATGGGAGCAGGATGGAGCAGGGGGGCAGGATTGAGCAGGGGGGCAGGATGGTGATGGGGGGGCAGGATGGTGGCCGGGGGGCAGGATGGAGGTGAGGGGGCCGGATGCAGTGAGCAGGGCAGCATGGAGCTGGGGGGCAGGATGGAAGCGGGGGCAGGATGGAGGCGGGGAGGCAGGATGGAGTGAGCGGAGCAGGATGGAGCGATTGAAGCAGGATGGAGCGAGTGGAGCAGGATGGATGCGTGGGGCAAGATGGATGCCGGGGGGCAGGATGGATCTGGGGGAGGCAGGATGGAACCGGGGGGGCAGGATGGATGTGGGGGGGGCAGGATGGAGCTATCGGGGCAGGATGGAGCCAGCGGAGCATGATGGTGGTGAGGGGGGGCAGGATGGCAGGATGGAGGCGGGGGGCAGGATGGAGGCGGGGAGGCAGGATGGAGTGAGCGGAGCAGGATGGAGCGATTGAAGCAGAATGGAGCGAGTGGAGCAGGATGGATGCGTGGGGGCAAGATGGATGCCGGGGGCAGGATGGAGCTGGGGAGGCAGGATGGAGCCGGGGGTGCAGGATGGATGTGGGGGGGCACGATGGAGCTGGGGGGGCAGGATGGAGGAGGGGGGCAGGATGCAGGCGGGGGGGGCAGGATGGAGGTGGGGAGGCAGGATGGAGCGAGCGGAGCAGGATGGAGCGATTGAAGCAGGATGGATGCGAGGGGGCAACATGGATGCCGGGGGGGCAGGATGGATCTGGGGGGCAGGATGGAGCCAGGGGGCAGGATGGATTGGGGGAGCACGATGGAGCTGGGGGGGCAGGATGAAGGCAGGGAGGGGGTGGCACGATGGAGGCATGGGGGCAGGATGGAGTAGACAGGGCATGGAGCCAGGTGGGCAGTAAGGAGGTGGGGGGCAGGATGGAGCTGGCAAGGCATGAAGCCAGGGGGCAGGATGGAGTCTGGGGACCGGATGGTGGCGGGGGGCAGGATGGAGCTATCTGGGCAGGATGGAGCCAGCGGAGCATGATGGTGGCGGGGGGGGGGGCAGGATGGCAGGATGGAGGGGGGGGCAGGACGGAGCGAGCAGGGCAGGATGGACCGAGTGGGACAGGATGGAGCCGGGGAAGCAGGATGGAGGCAAGGGGCAGGATGGAGCAAGGGGGCAGCATGGAGCTGGGGGGCAGGATGGAGGCGGGTGGGCAGGATGCAGGCGGGGGGGCAGGATGGAGGCGGGGGGTAGGATGGAGACAGGGAGGCAGGATGGAGCGAGTGGAGCAGGATGGAGCGAGTGAAGCAGGATGGAGCGAGCAGAGCAGGATGGATGCGGGGGGGGCAAGATGGATGCCGGGGGGCAGGATGGAGCTGGGGGGGCAGGATGGAGCCGAGGGGGCAGAATGGATGTGGGGGGGCACGATGGTGCTGGGGGGGCAGGATGGAGGCATGGGGGGCAGGATGGAGGCATGGGGGCAGGATGGAGTAGGCAGGGCATGGAGCCAGGGGGGCATGAAGCCAGGGGGGCAGGATGGAGCCAGGGGACCGGATGGTGGCGGGGGGGCAGGATGGAGCGATCGGGGCATGATGGAGCCAGCGGAGCATGATGGTGGCGGGGGGGACAGAATGGCAGGATGGAGCGAGCGGGGCAGGATGGAGCCGGGGGAGCAGGATGGAGGCAGGGAGGCAGGATGGAGTTGGGGGGGCAGGATTGAGGCGGGGGCATGATGGAGTGAGTGGGGCAGGATGGAGCGAGCGGGGCAGGATGGAGCCATGGGGACAGGATGGATGTTGGGGGGGCAGGATGGATGTGGAGAGGCAGGATGGAGCGAGCGGAGCAGGATGGAGTGAGTGGAGTAGGATGGAGCGAGTGGAACAGGATGGATGCAGGGGGGGCAAGATGGATGCGGGGGGGCAAGAAGGAGCCGGGGGGCAGGATAGAGCCAGGGGCCTGGGGGCAGATGGATGTGGGGGGCAAGATGGAGGCGGGGAGGTAGGATGGAGCAAGCGGAGCAGGATGGAGCGAGTGGAGCAGGGTCAAGCGAGCGGAGCAGGATGGATGCGGGGGGGCAAAATGGATGCGGGGGGGCAGGATGGAGCCGGGGGGGCAGGATGGAGCCGGGGGGGCAGGATGCAGGCAGGGAGGGGGGCAGGATGGAGGCAGGATGGAGTAGTGGGGGAGGTGAGGTGGGGGAGGCAAGGTGGGGGAGGCGAGGTGGGGTGGTGGGTACCGGTGCCGGGGGTCGCCGCGGCCATACGCATGTAGCCTGGTGATAGCGACGCCTATGCGTCGCTGTTGCCAGGTTACAGCTACTATATAATCGTCTAATTTTGAATGCCCGCGGCTTTTTGCAGACGCGTCGCTTATTGGTTGCCGTGGATGGCGGCAGCCAATGAGCGCTGGCGCGCAATTTCAGCCTCAGACGGAAGTGTCCCTTAGACAATTATATAGTAGATATTATTCTGCTACAGTCACATACTAAATGCAGGTACAACATAAAACAAAATAAGCTCTTTTGGTAGCCATGGAAAATTGAAAAAAGGTATAAATTATCTACTCCCCCCTATATCAGCAATCATATCAGTGACAGTGATGACTTGCCCAGTGGTCTATGGGAACTTGGTATCCACTCATTTGCTGTAAGGGGGATGTCACTGGACGCCTGCCCGGACCCATGCCCTGGGGTCACTTGAAAAAGGGGAAAAATAATAAAAGAAATAATAAATTCTTGTGACGCCGCCTGCAGTTTCTGGTGATCTCACCAGCGCCGCTGTCAGACCACCGGGGATGATGGTATTGCAGCCAGTTGATAGTTGCAGGCAGAGTGGGATCCCCGGGGCAGTGTAGCTGAGCTCTGTGGATTAGCTTAATAAAATAAGACCCCGGAGGCTTGCTGACTCTGTACGGGTACTTTACTGACAACCGTTCTTCAGCAGTTCAGGTACACAGTTACATAGTCTTTAGCGGGTAGCTGGCCGGGTAGTCACTGGTGTCCCTGAAGGACTTGTTCCTCTGACTATAGTACTGTGGCTCACTCTCTAATTCTCTGTGTAGTTCCTGTTCCTTCTACCCTAACACTCCTCCCACCGGGACCGGTTACCCTGATAACGGGTGGCCAATTGGTCCCCTATGTTAGGTGTAGGGATGCTGGGATGAGAGCCTCAGGTTGCCCTTACACTTCCCAATGACAGGAATACTGTACAAGAAAGGATATCGGCTGCAACACTAACACTGGAAAAATGTGAAAATGCATAATAGCTAATGAATGCAATGGCTGGCTATGTGCAAAGCTGCTCAATGTGGATAAGGAATACAGGCACAGCAGAAAACTGCTTCATGATATAAAGGAAAAAAATAACAAGCTAGCTAATGCGGCGGCCATAGCATTTCAGCCCAGTAACCGACGTCAAGGTCTCTCATACTACCGGGTCCTATCTTTGTGCCTCTTTCTGTGGTATGAATTGCTTAGGTGTCTGTGCCACTAACTGCAAAAAATGCGTGGCTTTGTATAGTGCTGACAATGACATAGTCTTTTGTAAAGCATGTTATCACACCCACAGGGGCATGATAACATGCTAAGTAGGCCTTCTAGTCAGAGAACAAACACCATCTCAACCGGCCAAAGTCCTAATTTGCATATTAGGGAATTTTGATATGTGCCCACAAATGTTGGTAGTTTTGGGGCACAGAGGACCTTACAGGATCATTTTATTGAGGGGTAAACTGTCTCTAAACTGTCTCTAGTCCTGTCTCTACATTCCCGCAGAGGTTGAATGCAATATGGCGCCCCCGCTCAGCATTGTCTTGCCCTATGCAATCCCTAATCAAACCCCAACATGGGATGAGGAGGAGATGGGAAAAAACTTATAAAAAATTGATGATACAGTAGAAAATATCTCCTCCTATACAATATGACTGGGCTATAACTAAGTATATCATATAGTAGTTATCACATAAGGCCAGAGATTATACAAATATCATATTAAGTAATCAAAACCAAAATTATAGAAAACAGGTAAAATTATAGCATGGTTTTCTTGCATAATCAAATATAGAAAACTACCCCCTATAAATATATCCATTGTCTGCTTACATATTACTCACTCGCTCTACAATCTGCCTCCTCACACATCTAATGTTTTCCCGTATACCCCACACCAAGTTATTTATAATAATATTTATTCATTTATATAGCGCTATTAATTCCATAGCACTTTTAGCATAGTTATCTCTATACAGTTTCTGCAACCATTCCCTCCTTTTGCAATTCATACTGTTTCCTCATGTATCCATCTTCACCTCACTCCCCATATTGTGACTGCACTCATGCTCCCTGTACTGGATCCTCACACACCCTCCTCCCTTGCTCCCCATATTTTGTCCTCAAATCCCCCTCCTATTGCTCGCAATACTGTGATCAAACCCATCCCTTCCTTTATTCTTAAATCTCCTTGACTCCTCAATACAATAAAACTTCAGTGTCTTAAGCTCCACTGGAGCACTTATCACCAACATTGTTTTTTTCCTCTGTGTCACTGGCAAGTGACATCAGTAACATGATCAGATAACCTGATCACACTTCTGACATCGCCCTTTCATGGAAGTGTCTGAAAGATGCGAGTATAATTGATTGTTGGTAGTCAGCATGCTGAATTCCAGTCCAAGGGTTGGCAAAGTGCAGCCTCTAGAGAGACACCTCAGATCACCGAATCCAGCAGCCTGATGACATCTATGGCACCTCAGAGTCCGGTTGCTTTGATGAAATTGCCTCCCTCGGGGGGGTCATGCAGTGCTTGGAAACAAGGGAAGGTATCCACACCAGGTAAGTCCACCACACACAACACCTTCCCAACTCCAGACCAGAAGAGAGAGCTCTGAAACCCGAGTTCAGGGGATGTCCCCTATAAATTCTGGCTTGGGGGTGGGGTTAGGTAGTTCAGTTCCTGGGAGGACTGTGAAGAGGTCCCATGGACTAGAGCAGCTTGTCCTGGGGCAGAGACTAGCCAGCATGAGGGGCCTGTTGGAGAAGGTGTGAGGAAGTGGAGAAGCAGGTCTGGGGAGTGGAGCTCACACCAGTGCAGAGCACCAGAAGTGGACACCAGAGTCCGAGGTTGTGAAGGACTTTAGGCCCAGCAGCAAACACCGGAGGGTGCTAAAGTACAATTCGCCACAACGAAGCCCAGGAGGCACAGGAGCACCAGAGAGCTCAGGGACAGTAGCCAGAGGAGTAGTACCCTGTACGGGCTCGCCTGCCATACGGGTGATAGACTGTAGGAGGAGAGAGGGTCACAGCTTAGTTACAGACAGCCAGGACCCACCAAGAGTAGTGCAACAGGGAGGCCTCAGAACTCACTGGGTGAGGAGAACCCCAACTTGCTTCCAGCCCACCCGGACTCCTAACATCTCTTGTGGGCGGTACCCTGGACAAACCTGCTGCTTTCACCAGTAAAGGTAACAGAGACTTCAACCTTTGTGTATGTCGGTCATTCCGCGCCTCAGTCTTGCACCTAAATGGCCTACCACCGCCATAGACTTTTCCGGTTGCCCTGGGGATCTGCTCCACCCATGGGGAGTGAAACCATCACCTCTGCACTCCCATCATCCCCAGAGGTCCCGCACTGCAGCCGTTTCCACTAATAGCCGCATACCACGGGTGGCGTCATGCAAATACCTTCACGCCACTACCCCCAGAACTCCTAATAACTCGATACCCAGGGCTATGGGACTGGGTCTCAACCCTCGTGACTCCCCCTAGCAGAACAGCGGGCCCGGTTCTGAGTACCCCATGGCCCTGGGGCGCATCACATCCCCTTGTTGGCTGCGCCCAGGCAATTTCCCCACATGCCTCCTTTCTTAGATATGCCTATGATAAATGTATAGGATCCACAGCTCCTGTACAAAAGTATACATCTTTATTGTAGTGATCTTTAGTAAGCTCTAATTTAGTTAATTTCCATCTTTTACATACTTCTTAGGGAAGGGAAAGAGGTATGGACTGTGATGTCCAGACCAGTCATGCATCTCCTAAACCAAACACTAAACTCAACAGTCTGGTAAATGCTTATGAAGTACTTGTCTATGGGTCATGTGTCCTATGGCTAGTCTAATTCATTATGCTCAATACTTGGACAATATTTTACAGTCACCGGAATTAAGCCTTACTAACAGCCGTCAAACATTTGGATAGAGTATGGTTGTAGAATTAGGCTAAACAGAGTTACCATGAAGGTTTGTTACCATAGATTTCTGCATATGGACTGTATATAAAAAATAGCAGAACATTAAGTGATTTTTATTTTTCATTTTATATGGACATATAAGGGTCAGCCCCAAACAAAGAACTGAATGACATTGTGCTTGAACATTTCATGCTAGTTACCAGTTTATGCGAATTTAAGAAAAAATTTTCCCCCTGGACTTGGACTAGCCCAACGATCCAATAGGAGAATGTGTCAGATCGAGGAAAAGGAGAGCATTGAAGGTAGAGGAAGTAGACTGGCCTCTGGCATTTCCGTGCATAGCAAAGAGAGTTGGTAGGCAATTAAACTGTCTGGTTACGTGACAGAGGGACACAATACGGTGTCGGGCCAATGCGATGGTAGTTTGCAGGACTGTGCTTGAAAAACATGACTCAGACACCATATGGCCAGACCACACAGAAGAGCCAAACCAGTTTTTTCTCTCCTACAATGAATCTCATCAAAAGGGAGAGAGCAAGAGTAGTGCGTCAGTACAAGTGAACCTCAGCATCAGAAGCAGGACAGTATCTACCTTCACAAGTGGCGCAACAAAGGTATGGCCAAACAACACATCACAGCTCTTTCATCTCTACTACATCTCAGCAGAACTGTGAATGAGCACAGGTGAAATCTGTGTCAGGGCAAAGAGCAGCTTGTAGAGCATTGTAGAAACGCAGTCCTGCCAGGAGGAGACATAAAGGACTGTAGTGTGTACAGTAGCCTATACTGGTCACCATTCTACTGTTCAATCAAATAGAGAAGAAATGGAGCCGCACTCAAGGCTTCTGGCAGTGGATATTTATTCAATCTTCATACAACAGGTTGTGCGCAGCGGGTGAGAGGACGGGGGGGGTACTACGTCGTTTCGCGCCCTGTCTTGGCACTTCAGAGGATTGTACCCGCTGAAGCGCCAAGACAGGGCGCGAAATGACGTAGTACCCCCCCGTCCTCCCACCCGCTGTGCACAACCTGTTGTATGAAGATTGAATAAATATCCACTGCCAGAAGCCTTGAGTGCGGCTCCATTTCTTCTCTATTTGATTGAATACGCTGTGACGCACCTGCTGGCAGCAAGCACCGAGATGAGGCAAGTGTTACAACAGGAAGCTCTTCCTCCACCCCTCCAGGTCGTGAATTCATGATCAGCTAACGCTGCAGTGAGATCCCCAAAGTGAAAGGGGAACGCTGGAAAGGTTGGTGCTGGCCCAGACCTCTCTTCAAAACGTGACCATTCTACTGTTTTGTAGCCATTTAAACATATGTTTAGTGTATATATACTATATGACATTGCATTCTACATCCACTAAAGTCCCTGACAAAAGTTATGTCGCTTATCCATGTTATGTAAGTAAAAGCTTATAACCTGACGTTAAATTCATCCATTGGTTTTATAAATTACTATTTTGAAATCTGAAGCCCTCAAAAATGTGGTTTAGATTAAGAAAGTAAATATCCAATACTGAAATATTGATCATTTAATGAACACAGAATGGTCAGATTTTGGCAAGACAAACGTTTTGACGCCTGGTCATATAATGCACCCAATCCTAGTTTACGTCTTCACGTGTGCTCAGTAAATGATCGGTTAATTAGTGGGTGTGTCTAAAAAGAAACCCAGCACGCCAGACCTTCACTTGAACTGCAACTTGAGCTCTGACAACATGCCAAAAATACACCCAGCCACCAAAGCCTTGATTATCAAGAGGCTGAAGACCAAATCCACTGCAGCGGTGGCAGGCACCTTTAATGTGTCTCAGCGTCAAATACAAAGAATTAAAAAAAAGATTTGAAGAGATTGGAGATGTTTTTGACAAGCCCAGGTCTGGCAGACCCTGCAAGACAACTGCTCAGGAGGAACGTTTGTTGGTTAGAAAATCCAAAGCAAGCTCCTCTTCCACTTCAGCAGAGCTCCAACAGGCCTGGTCACCTCACGTCCCTGTGTCAACTAGAACAGTTTGTAGGATTCTGTCTTAAAATGGCCTCCATGGTCGAATCAGTGCCCAGAAGCTAGCACTAAACAAAAGGCAAATAAAACACCGTGTGGCCTTTGCAAAGTCCCACAGCTTGCTAAACAGATGGACACTGGAAAAGTTGCAGAAGGTGGATTTCTCTGATGAATCTTCAGTAGAATTATACCACAGCCGCCACAAATACTGCAGGAGACCTACTGGATCCCGTATGGATCCAAAATACACCCAGAAAACAGTTAAATTTGGTGATGGAAAGATCATGGTCTGGGGTTACATTCAGTATGGGGGTGTGCGAAACATTTTCAAGATAGAAGGCAATAGCAATAGCTTAAAGTATCAAGACATTAGCTAACACTTACATTCCAAATTATAAAAGGGGTCAAATACTGGAGCAGGATGGTGCTCCATCTCATACATTCATCTCTACAACAAAGTTCCTCCAGGCAAAAAAGATCAAAGTGCTCAAGGACTGGCCAGCCCAGTCACCAGACATGTACATTGTTCAGCATGTTTGGGCTAGAATGAAAGAGGAAGCTTGGAAGACTAAACCAAAGAATCTAGATGAACTCTGGGAGGCATGTAAGACTGCATTCTTTGCTATTCCTGATGACTTCATTAATAAATGGTATGAATCATTGTTGAACCCCATGGATGCAGTCCTTCAAGCTCATGGAAGTCACACAAAATATTAAATATGAATATGAATTTAACATCAGGTTATAAGCTCTTATTTACATAACATGGATAAGCGACATAACTTTTGTCAGGGACTGTATCTCTGTGTACTTAAAGCGAACCTGTCACCCCCCCCCCCCGGGCATCAAAAGCTAAAATAGCCACCTTCTGCAGCACTAAGGCTGCATTCAGAGAAGGTGGCTATAGGCTTTTGATGCCCTTTATACTATGAAATATGTAGTTAGGTAATTGCTCACACTTATGAAGACCAAAGACCGGGAGGCGGGGTTTCACGCTCCTCCGACCCGCCCCCTCTTGTCAGTCATGGTGCTCGCCTGCTGCTGCCTCCCCTCACTGTGTGAAATGAACGCGCGTCTTCCTTCTCCTGTATGGAGCCGCGCATGCGCTGTGCGCCCGGTGTCCAGGAAGTCGTCGGCAGCGCGCACAGCGCATGCGCGGCTCCATACAGGAGAAGGAAGACGCGCGTTCATTTCACACAGTGAGGGGAGGCAGCAGCAGGCGAGCACCATGACTGACAAGAGGGGGCGGGTCGGAGGAGCGTGAAACCCCGCCTCCCGGTCTTTGGTCTTCATAAGTGTGAGCAATTACCTAACTACATATTTCATAGTATAAAGGGCATCAAAAGGCTATAGCCACCTTCCCTGAATGCAGCCTTAGTGCTGCAGAAGGTGGCTATTATAGCTTTTGATGCCCGGGGGGGTGACAGGTTCGCTTTAAACTGGCATTGTTATTGATTACTTAGAAAAAAACTTTAAAGTCTGGCACCAAGGGTTCTTAGTTCCAAAAAGATTTCTTTATTAATTTACAGCATAAAAAGCATGGAAAATCGAGGCTATAGCATAGTCCAATTAAGTGCAAGCTATCCGGGCACTGGTTTACATGTTTTGATGCTAAAATGTCTCTTAGTCATAACCTAGAGCCTTGCCAACAACACAGGTTTTTTAAACTACCTGCAAATTACAAGCCCTACCCACAGGATCATGTGGCAAGTCATTCTTACAGATTAAAAATAGTAAAATACTATGAAACATACATTAATATCAACTACAAAATACAATCCAAGCACTTTAATTCCAGAAACATTAAACAAATTTTAGTAAAATAAGATTAAATCAGAACGCTTATTGAGACCGGTGGGATGGGTGGTCTCTAACATTAGGATCCAGTAAACTTCTCTACTTAGGAGCTTCTGTCTCCATGTACGCCTCTTTTGGGCCACTTAACCATTTCAATCCCAAAGAATTGGAAACCGCTCAAATTTCCACCATGTATCTAGAAAAATTGCTTTGAAACATTTGAAGGATTGGCAGCATCCACATTCACAGCATCTCTCAGATGTTCATTGATTCTTTTTTGCAATTTTCTAGTCTTGCAGCCTATATAAAACAGATTACAGATGTTATAATTGATTAAATCCACTACATAAGAACTGTTACAGTTAATAAAATCCTTTATAAAAACCACTTCTGATTTTGCTACTTTAATAAACTGTTTTGTTGTTCTTGTGTATTTACAAACTCCACATTTGTCACCCCCACATTTATGGGAACCCTGAACTGATAGCCAGGTTTTTTTTATGATGTGTTGTCACTAAACTTGGTGAAAGGAGACTAGACAAAGTAGGAGCTCTTCGTGTAGAAAAGAGACATCCCTCTTTTAGAATACTGTCTAATATGGAATCTCTCCTCAACATCAGTAAATATTTTTTAATGATGCTTTTTATTTGAGAAAAATCCCTACTAAATGTGGTAACAAATACTGGCCTAACACCTGTACATTTACTTTTGCCATTCTTATAGGCTGATTTTAACATTTCAGCAGGGGAATCTCCTCAATAGCTTTTTCTGCTCTTTTAAAGGTCCTGGATTGATAACCTCTATGTTTTAATCTGGTGCAGATTTCATCCTTTTCCTTTACAAAGGTTTCTTTATCAGTGCAGTTTCTTTTTGATCTATAAAATTCACCTCTAGGGATATTAATTCTAACATGGCGTGGATGGCAAGAATCCGCCATAATATTGTGTTCCCCATGGTTTTTTTTACGAAATGTAGAGGTTCTCACCTTACCACCAGCCGTATCAGCAACAATCTAAGTCCAAGAAACTGATAGATGTTCTATTACTTTTGTACATAAAGAAATTATTACAATTGTTATTATTCATGTAATCAATAAAAGGAGAAATATAATTTCCACTTGCTGACCATTCAATTACTATATCATCCATATACCTTACATAAAGAAAAATCTTGCTAAGAAAAGGATTACATTCAGTAAAAATGTTCTGCTCTTCCCACCACGCTGCAAACAAATTAGCAAAAGAAGGGGAAAATTTTGCCCCCAATGAAGAGCCTGTCTTCTGCAAGAAAAATGTATTGTTATACATAAAAAAATTATGCTTAAGTAAAAATTCCAAAGCAAGGATTATTGCTAGGATGATTACTTATGACTTTGCACATGGGTGTAGACACCACCTTGTAAATTGTATTTCCAATACTAACATCCCTTAAATAAAATCAGTATTTCTTTCAGCCTCCTTGTCTTTTGCACCATACTTGAGTACTGCACAGGGTTACTCCCCCCTTCTACCGCTACACACTTGTAACAAAGGAACCAGGATGCAAAGCACATAGAAGGATAACACAGTGGTGACGTCACACACAATGTTTAATACTACACAAAATAAAATGGAGATGGTAATATGGAAATAGCAAAGAAAGGCTTACAAAAGGTTAATGTACTTCAAGCTTAATTTGCACAGTAAACAAGAGCAAGATTACACATGAACAGTGTTGAACTCAATCTTGAACTGTAGTACTGCTTCAGTGTGATCCATCTCTGACACTACGAAGAGAGCCTTATGTCTAAAAGTCCTGCAGTTACCCAGGGGTTGGAAAAACTAAATCAGCTGTTCTGTTTTTTTACTGTACTCTCTCAAAATAACACAGCCCCCTTAACTTGGCTACAGGGCCCACAATATGGTCTCGACTTGACACCTACTTATTTATCCGTGCTCCCTTAGATACTACATAGCCCAACAGACGGTGAAGCCCCATGCCACTCTGAACACCGATCTTGACCACATATCTCTGCTGTGGGATTTTGACCAATAAAGTCTGCAGCTTGGCCGCATAGCTCTGCTGTGAAGTCTTTACCAGCAGAGTCTGTGGCTTAACCATGTAGATTTGCTGTGAGGTCTTAACTGGTGGAGTCAGCAGCTTGATCACATACTGTTGAAACCAGATGTTTACATACACTGTGTGCAGAATTATTAGGCAAATAAGTATTTTGATCACATCCTACTTTTTATACATGTTGTCCTACTCCAAGCTGTATAGGCTTGAGAGCCAACTACCAATTAAGTAAATCAGTTAATGTGCATCTCTGTAATGAGGAGGGGTGTGGTGTAATGACATCAATAACCTATATAAGGTGTGCTTAATTATTAGGCAAATGCCTTACCTTAGGCAACATGGGTCAGAAGAGAGATTTGACAGGCTCTGAAAAGTCCAAAATTGTGAGGTGTCTTGCAGAGGGATGCAGCAGTCTTCAAATTGCCAATCTTTTGATGCATGATCAAGCGTTTCATGGCAAATAGCCAACAGGGTCGCAAGAAGCGTGTTGGGCAAAAAAGGCGCAAAATGACTGCCCATAAATTGAGGAAAATCAAGCGTGAAGCTGCCAAGATGCCATTTGCCACCAATTTTGACATATTTCAGAGCTACAACGTTACTGGAGTATCAAAAAGCACAAGGTGTGCTATACTCAGGGACATGGCCAAGGTAAAGAAGGCTGAAAAATGACCACCTTTGAATAAGAAATATAAGATAAAACGTCAAGACTGGGCCAAGAAATATCTTAAGACTGATTTTTCAAAGGTTTAATGGACTGATGAAATGAGAGTGACTCTTGATGGGCCAGAGGCTGGATCAGTAAAGGGCAGAGAGCTCCACTCGACTCAGACGCCAGCAAGGTGGAGTACTGATATGGGCTGGTATCATCAAAGATGAACTTTTGGGATCTTTTCGGGTTGAGGACGGAGTAAAGCTGAACTCCCAGACCTACTGCCAGTTTCTGGAAGACAACTTCTTCAAGCAGTGGTACAGGAAAACATCGGGATCGTTCAAGAAAAACATGATTTTCATGCAGGACAATGCTCCATCACATGCATCCAACTACTCCACAGTGTGGCTGGCCATTAAAGGTTCACCTGATCTGAACCCCATAAAGAACCTTTGGTCCCTCCTAAAATGTGAGATCTACAGGGAGGGAAAACAGTACACCTCTTGGAACAGTGTCTGGGAGGCTGTGGTGGCTGCTGCACGCAATGTTGATCGTAAACAGATCAAGCAACTGACAGAATCTATGGATGGAAGGCTGTTGAGTGTCATCATAAAGAAAGGTGGCTATATTGGTCACTAATTTTTTGGGGTTTTGTTTTTGCATGTCAGAAATGTTTTTTTTTTATACATTTTGTGCAGTTATATTAGTTTACCTGGTGAAAATAAACAAGTGAGATGGGAATATATTTGGTTTTTATTAAGTTTACTAATAATTCTGCACACTAATAGTTACCTGCACAAAAAGATATCCTCCTAAAATAGCCAAATCTAAAAAAAAACACTCCAACTTCCAAAAATATTAAGCTTTGATATTTATGAGTCTTTTGGGTTGATTGAGAACATAGTTGTTGATCAATAATAAAATTAATCCTCTAAAATACAACTTGCCCAATAATTCTGCACACAGTGTACACTAAATAAAATGACACATATGCATGTTTTCCTTACTATCTGACATAAAATCAGAAAAAAACTTTCCTGCTTTAGGTCAATTAAGATTACCATAATTTTTATTTGCCAAATGTCATAATAATGAGAGAGAATGTTTTAAAGCATTTTTATTACTTCCTGCAAAGTCAAAAGTTTACAAATATTTAAGTAGTATTTGGTACCATTTCCCTTAAACTGTATGATTAGGGTCAACCGTTTTGGATATCCTGCCATAAGCTTTTCATAATAGTTGGTAGGAATTTAGGCCTATTCCTCCTGAGGGTACCTTTACACGCCGCAACTTTTGGCGGCGATCGGAGGCAACCTAACGTGCGCATGCACATTTTTCATGGTTGCCTCCGAACGCTGAAGGCGCATTTACACGCCGCAATTGCGCCCTCCACCTAAGGTGATGTGTCGTCCCGGAAGTTCCCACACCAACATTGGGAAACATCCGGTTGACTCCTGACGCCGCTTCACATGCCGCAATCCCCAAAGGAATGTGGGCGTACATGTTCAGCGCCACAAGAACATAGGCGTGACAGACTTGTGTATTCCGCGACCCAAACACGCTGATTAGAAAACGCAATAGCGTCATGATTGACCAGCCTGTGCAGGAAGGCTGGCTAATACATGACGCCATTGCAATAGTGTAGTGTGAATGGACAGCTCTTCAAATATGTCGCTCTGTGAAGGGACAGCCAATGGTAACACAGTAGCCACCTTTAATCATCGCTGGGGGGGCGGTCTCCAGCACGCTGTGGCACGTCTTTGGGAAATCAGTAGGCGACGCTGATTCCATCAGTATTGAACGTTCAAACGCCAAAACCAGGGAAATTCACCTTCAGGGTTGCGTCTGGTTTTTGAACAATGCTTTGAAATCGCAACCGGGAGCAACTTTACAAATCACCATCGGGTTCCACAAATACACGCCGCAATTTCGTAGCAATTTCATGGCAACGGTGACGGAACTCTGGATTGACTCTCAGTTTCTACACCATAGTTGTGGCGTGTAAAGTTGCCTTGACAGAACTGGTGTAACTGACCCATGTTTGTAGGTCGCCTTACTTGCACCTGCCCTTTCAGCTTTGTCCATAAATTTTCAATACTATTGTGATCAGGGCTTTGTGATGACCACTCCAAAACATTAAGTTTGTTATTCTAAAGCCATTTTGTAACCAGTTTGGCAGTATGCATTGGTTCATTGCCAATTTGCAAGACCTATTTTGGCCCAAGCTTTAACATCCTGGCTGAACTCTTGACATGTTGCTGCAGTATTGCCACACAATTTTCTTTCCTCATGATGACATCTATTTTGTGAGGTTCAAGAGTCTCTCCTGCAGCAAAACAACCTCTCAACATGATGCTGCCACCCAGTGTTTCAGAGTTGGGATGGTGTTCTTAGGTTTCTGAGCTTTTCCCTTTTTCCTCCAAGCATAACTATGGTCATTATAGGCAAACAGTTCAATTTTTGTTTTATAAGACAACAGGACATGTCTCCAAAAATTTAGATTTTTGTTCCTGTGTGTATTTCCAAGCATTAATCTGTCTTTTTTTATGAGTAATAGCTTCCTCCTAGCTGAGTGGCCTTTCAGCCCATGTTGACACAGTACTCCTTTCACTAAGGATAAAGACACAATCTTGCCAGTCTCTGCCAACATCTTCACAAGTTCTTTGCTTTTGTTCTTGGGTTGATATGCACATGTCGGACCAAAGCATAGTCATCTCTTGGACACAGAACCCACTTCCTACCAGAGCGATATGCTGGCTGGACATTCCCATCTTGTTTGTACTTGTGCATAATTGTTTGTACAAATGAACGAGGCACCATCAGGTATCTGGAAATTGCAGCCAAGGATGAACTAGATTTGTGTAAGCCCACAATTCTCATCCTGATCTTGGCTGATTTCTTTAGACTTTACCATGATGTTACAAAAAGAAGCAGTGTATTTCAGGTTTGCAGTAAAATACATCCACAGGTGTGTCTCTAATTCATTCAGATGTTGCCAATAAACCTCTCAGAAGCTTCCAAACATATGACATCATCACATGGGCTGTCCCAAATTGTTTAAAGGCTTGGTAAGCTTAATGCAACATATAAACTTTTGACTTTGCAGAAAGTAATACAAATGCCTTAAATATTCTCTCTTTTATTATTCTGTCATTTGGAAAATATAAATAATTATAGAAATCCTAATTGAACTAAAACAGGAAAGGTTTATTCTGATTTAATGTTAGATAGTGAGAAAAACATGCATACAGCTGTAGCCAAAAGTATTGACAGCACTGCAATTCTGTCAGATAATACTGCAATCACAAATTCTTTGGTATTATTATCTTCATCTAATTTGTCTTACATGAAAAAATACAAAAGAGAATGAAGCAAAAAGCAAAACATTGATCATTTCATACAAAACTCCAAAAATGGGTCAGACAAAAGTATTGGCACCGTCAGCCTAATACTTGGTTGCACAACCTTTAGCCAAAATAAATGCGATCAACCGCTTCCGGTGACCATCAATGAGTTTCTTACAATGCTCTGCTGGAATTTTAGACCATTCTTCTTTGGCAAACTGCTCCAGGTCCCTGATATTTGAAGGGTGCCTTCTCCAAACTGCCATTTTTAGATCTCTCCACAGGTGTTCTATGGGATTCAGGTCTGGACTCATTGCTGGCCACCTTAGAAGTCTCCAGTGCTTTCTCTCAAACCATTTTCCAGTGCTTTTTGAAGTGTGTTTTGGGTCATTGTCCTGCTGGAAGACCCATGACCTTTGAGGGAGACCCAGCTTTCTCATACTGGGCCCTACATTATGCTGCAAAATTTATTGGTAGTCTTCAGACTTCATAATGCCATGCACACGGTCAATCAGTCCAGTGCCAGAGGCTGCAAAGCAACCCCAAAACATCAGGGAACCTCCACCATGTTTGACTGTAGGGACCATGTTCTTTTCTTTGAATTCCTCTTTTTTCTCCTGTAAACTCTATGTTGATTCCTTCTCAGGTAAGTTTTGGCAAACTCCAGCCTGGCTTTTTTATGTCTCGGGGTAAGAAGTGGGGTCTTCCTGGGTATCCTACCATACAGTCCCTTTTCATTCAGATGCCGACGGATAGTACGGGTTGACACTGTTGTACCCTCAGACAGCAGGGCAGCTTGTACTTGTTTGGATGTTAGTCGAGGTTCTTTATCCACCAACCGCACAATCTTGCATTGAAATCTCTCGTCAATTTTTCTTTTTTATCCAAATCTAGGGAGGTTATCCACAGTGCCATGGGCTTTAAACCTCTTGATGACACTGCGCACGGTAGACACAGGAACATTCAGGTCTTTGGAGATGGACTTGTAGCCTTGAGATTGCTCATGCTTCCTCATAATTTGGTTTCTCAAGTCCTCAGACAGTTCTTTGGTCTTCTTTCTTTTCTCCATGCTCAATGTGATATACACAAGGACACAGGACAGAGGTTGAGTCAACTTTAATCCATGTCAACTGCTGCAAGTGTGATTTAGTTATTGCCAACACCTGTTATGGTACCTTTACACGCCACTACCGAAGGTTAGAAACCACCGGGTGTCTCACGTGCACGTGCACGTTTCAACGGTTCCTAACGGTACCTGATACCGCATTTACACGCCGCTTCAAGGTGCTCCACAGTAGGTTTTTTCTATCCCTGGAAGCACCGACGGGTGCCACAGGTTACCTTCTGTAGAGCACCTTCCCTGATTTACACGCCGCTACCACAAGGGAATATGGGCTGACCTGGGGCAGCAGGGACAACACATAGGCGTGCCAGAGTTGTGGATTATGAGATGCTTGTACGGTGATTGGACAATGCAATAGCATCATGATTGGCCAGCCAGCGCAGGAAGGCTGGCTAATACATGATGATATTGCAATGTGTGTAGTGTGACTGGTCAGCTCCTTAAATATGCCGCCCTATGCAGGGACAACCAATCGTAACGCAGGATCTTCCACCAATGATCACTGATGGGGCGCGGTATCCCGGAGGCTGTGTCACGTCCCAGGGAGTTCACTAGGTGAGGAAAATACCTTCCTGTTCCTCGATTACACGCCGCTACCATAGGGTTTATAACTACTTGTTTTTGAGCACGGCTGAAAGACAGGTGTGGACAGTGACCGGTGGCAACAACCTGATTTATATGCCGCTACCTCGCGGTGTTTTGAAGGTACAAGTTACAATTGTCTCCGACACCCGGTGGTTTCTAACCTTCGGTAACGGCGTGTAAAGGTACCATTAGGTGCCACAGGTAAGTTATAGGTGCTGTTAGTTACACAAATTAGAGAAGCATCACATGATTTTTCTAACAATACCACCAATACCACCAATACCATGTCAATACTTTTGTCCACCCCCTTTTTTATGTTTGGTGTGGAATTATTTCCATTTTGGCTTTAGGACAATTCTTTTTGTGTTTTTTCATTGAGGACAAATTAAAGGGAACCTGTCACCCCAAATCACCTTCCTAACCTATTAATAACTGTCCATGCAGCCTTACAATACTTTCTAACATATCCCTGTCTGACCTTTTTTACTAATCTATGCGTACAATAAAGTAGTTAGCAAACTTATGAAATTTCTGTCAGAGGGGTATTCCTACAAGCCGGGATTGCGTCACTTCCGGTCGCAGGTCTCTCACAGGCAGATTTCGCGCATGTGCAGATTGCATGTTGAAGTCTGCCTGTGTGCGACCGGAAGTGACACGATCCCAGTGTCACATGACCGCGTAGCAGCAGTGACGTTGCGGGCGCGATATTTAAATCGTGCCCGAGCTCTGCTTTGTGTAATGACGCCCATTAGGGCGTATTAGAGCGGCGAGGCAGGGGTAGCGCGGCACAGGGGACCCGCCTACCAGTCAAAAACGCTTGGAGGAACGCCCCTCTGACAGAAATTTCATAAGTTTGCTAACTACTTTATTGTTCTCATAGATTAGTAAAAAAGGTCAGACAGGGATGTGTTAGAAAGTATTGTAAGGCTGCAGGGACAGGTATTATTAGGTTAGGAAGGTGATTTGGGGTCACAGGTTCCCTTTAAATGAAGATAATAAGACCAAAGAATTTGTGATCGCAATCATTTTCAGGAAGAGCTAATTGTATAGATTTTTTTACAATGGAGCAAGCTGTTTCCCCACATAAGGGTTAACCAAAAGGGAGGTTCGAATGGGGGTAAACCACAAAAAAGTTGCTGCTAGGAGGTCCTAAGTGCACCTGTGCTCTAGTGCCTTGATGTTTGTGGGGTTTGATTTAAGGATGATGGACCCAGCGCTAACTGATGTAACTACACTAAGATTTTTATAGTATGGATGGGGGGAGAAATAAAACGTGAAATAAATTGCTGGATAAATATACAATTTATTCAGGTTTGAAATCGCTTTACAAAAATCAAAAAATTTATTTTAATAAAATATTCAAAATAGAGCTCTAAGTTAAAAAATTGAGGACTGGATACCTCAACTACACTGCTCCAGGGTTTTAATTAATATAATAAAAAAATTGTTCTTTAACTTGAGACATCAGATACTGTGCTTCATAATCCTTCTGTCACCTCCTTCTGTGTGAATAGAAAGGAGAGGAGAGAATTTTAAAATTTTGAAATTAGTCCTCCCTCAGAGATTTAGGGCTTAATAGCTGTTTAGACTAGTAATAAGATTGAGTACCTGTAGTCCACACGAGAGTATTGCATTGATAGTGTCTTTCTTTATAATGTGGTTTCTCTGGTGGTTTACCTCTGGACTTCTGCTCAGGCTGAAAAAGGGGGACAGAAATCAGTTTTATGTCCAAGCTGCCAGTATAAACCACATATATTTATATGTACCTGCAAATTATAAGCATATTCAAGTCAACCTTCCTTTCTCTATAGTTGTTTCCAGGCTGGTTTTCTTGAATAAGAGAATTGGGCTGCAAGAAAACTAAATTAATGATCTAAATTCAACCTTTATACTGTGCTACTTAGGTTAGAATACCTACTTACAGTAAGCGTGCTTCCAAAGAACTGTTGCTGTCTCAGCTACCTGAGATTCATGTTGCAGGGTTGAAACGCTTGCATAGTTGATACAATCCGTTCGTGTATACGCGATGGTTGTTTAGGCAAGTGTGGTAATGTCTTCTACTTACTAGGTGCTGCTGTCGGGGGTTCTTGCGGTCCGAGGTCCTCTAGAGTGATACGCCGTGGCCAGTGGCGCACACCCGGTCTCCTCGTGTGTCCGCGTCCGCGTCTCCGGATGTTGATACCGGAAGTGACGTGACGGCAGCGCGGCACACAGGATTCGTCCTCCCTTGCAGCGTTTGTATTGGGAGGCTATACTACGTCAGTCTGGAATAGTTTGCAATTGCTTAGCACAGGGTGGGCGGGATCAACGCGTTTCGTTGATCACGGTCAACTTTCTCAAGATACCCGCCCCCTGTGCTGTGACTACATTATATCTTCCCCTCCTCTGACATTTATTTGCTTGATTGGCTAGAATTGAGGAAGACTTATCTTCCCAGATATCATTCATCTATTTTGAACCTCATAATTATTATACTAGAGGATTTTTCTTTTTATAACTATGCAGTTATAATTCCATAGTATTAATCTTTTTGTTATTTGTATGGGAAGTTGAATTTAGAGTTTGGGAGAAAACAGATGTTTATCTCGTGTTTTCTGCTGATTATGCAAAACCAAATAGTTCTGCATCTTGATTAAGACCATTGGGGGCAAGTGTGTCCAGCTGATATATCCATTTGGTTTCTGCTCTGGACATCTTTTCAATATGGTTGCCTCCTCTCCAACTTCTGTGAATTTGTTCTATTGCCAGAAAACGTACATTTTTTGTGCTTGAGTGATGTGATTCTTTAAAATGCCTACTTAGAGGGTGTCCTTGAAAACCTTTTTTTAATATTTCTCAAATGTTCTGAAATGCGTTCTTGTAGTGTTCTTGATGTCCGTCCCACATACATTTTGTTACAGGGACATCTAATTACATATATTACACTCTTGGTGTGACAAGTAAGGCATCCCTTAATTTGAAATGTTTGGTTGTTATGCCTATCATTGACATCAGTAATCAAGTTTATGGAAGTATTGGAAACTTTACATACTGGGCACATTTTACAGGGCCTGAACCCAAATGTAAGGGGTCCACCTAGTAGAGTGTTGAACGTATTAATTTTTGTGTTTTTAGGTTCTTGTACAGTTGGGGCTATCAGCAAATTTAACAATGGGGCTCTCCTGTATACTAGTTTGGGTTTTTCTGGCAGAAAAGTTCCTATTGTTTTATCCTGTTTTAAATGGTGCCAATGTTTCCCAATTATTTTTTTGAATCTAATAGAGTTGGAATGGAATTCAGTTATTATTGGGAGATTGGCCACCTGTTGTTCAATGGAGTTTTGAGTTGGTATCTCAATTTTTTGACTAAGCAGTTCAGTTCTGTCTTTTTGTCTCACTATTTTTAGATCCTTTTTTAGTGAGTTAATTTTGTACCCCTTACTTAAAAATTCTTTTGTCAGTCTTTGTACTTCATATTCAAAATCTTCTTGGTCCGTACAATTCCTCTTAAGTCTCATGTACTGACTTTTGGGTATATTATTTAGCCACCTGGGTAGGTGACAGCTGTCAATGGGTATGAAACTACAACAATCTACTTCTTTCTTGAAAAGCTTTGTTCCAAGTTTAGCTGTTCCTTTGTTGATTATTTCAATATCCAGAAAACTGACTTTGTCTTTACTGACAGTGGCTGTGAACTCCAGTCCATAGTCATTTTTATTTATTTTATTTAGATTTTCCAAAAATATCTTTAGATTATTTTCCGTGCCACTCCAGATGAATAGTATATCATCTATATACCTTTTCCATAGTGCTAAATCACCTCTTAATTTATCTTCTGGATATATTACATCCTTTTCCCATCTCCCTACAAATAAATTTGCGTAGCTTGGGGCGAAATCTATGCGTACAATAAAGTAGTTAGCAAACTTATGAAATTTCTGTCAGAGGGGTATTCCTACAAGCCGGGATTGCGTCACTTCCGGTCGCAGGTCTCTCACAGGCAGATTTCGCGCATGTGCAGATTGCATGTTGAAGTCTGCCTGTGTGCAACCGGAAGTGACACGATCCCAGTGTCACATGACCGCGTAGCAGCAGTGACGTTGCGGGCGCGATATTTAAATCGTGCCCGAGCTCTGCTTTGTGTAATGACGCCCATTAGGGTGTATTAGAGCGGCGAGGCAGGGGTAGCGCGGCACAGGGGACCCGCCTACCAGTCAAAAACGTTTGGAGGAACGCCCCTCTGACAGAAATTTCATAAGTTTGCTAACTACTTTATTGTACTCATAGATTAGTAAAAAAGGTCAGACAGGGATGTGTTAGAAAGTATTGTAAGGCTGCAGGGACAGGTATTATTAGGTTAGGAAGGTGATTTGGGGTCACAGGTTCCCTTTAAATGAAGATAATAAGACCAAAGAATTTGTGATCGCAATCATTTTCAGGAAGAAACTGAGTATTATCTGACAGAATTGCAGGGGTGTCAATACTTTTGGCCACAACTGTATGTGTTTCTTTACATAGTGTATCTAAACGTTTGGTTTCATCTAAAGCTTTGATATGGGGTCTTTGGTGTAGGGCACAACAGGATCAGGCCCTAGTTCCTTGCAGGTGGTATTCGAAATCACCTTGCAGGGATCAGGCTCTGCCAGTCTGGAGGTGGGCAGGAGTGGTAATGCTGCACATTGGTCTGCCTTTTCACACTTTCTGGCATCAAACTGCTCCTTCCGTCAGCAGCTCCCATTTTTATAGCTCCATGCTGCACATCAGCTCACCATTCCCTCACGGAAACTTCAGGTTTCTCTTTTGGTTCTGTGGAGCCCACTGGGACGGCGTACTCGGTATCAGACCGTGTTGCTGCTGGGGGGTGTAACGGAGGTCCTGGTCCAGACCGTGTCCCGGGTTCACACAAGTAAAAGGGAATACATACAGGGGATAAAGTTTGTCGTGACGCCACCCACGGTTTGTGGTCAGTAATGGGACCACCGTTGCTACAGATGATGTTTGGCAGCTTTAGATGGAACGGCTCTCCGCAGGTAGAGCCTAGTTCCCCGGGGCAGTGATAGTTAAAGTCTATGATGGATGCTATAGATGCTGCAGGATAGGGATGATAGTGGATACGCTGGCTGCATGTGAGGGGGTTGTGAGGGAGAGCAGGGTTTTCAAGGATTATAATGGGGTTGTAGTCG
>JARQOC010000005.1:255373131-255451127 GCA_033576535.1 Allobates femoralis | reverse complement strand
GTGACTCGCGTATAAGCCGAGGGGGTAACTTTTCAGCCGAATTTTTGGGCTGAAAAACTCGGCTTATACGCGAGTATATACGGTAATTTATATTGATTTTAGCGAAGATCTTAGGTGCTGTGTGCAGGGATGATTCAATAAGTTAACATGCACAGGTAAATCCTATCCAAAGTCAATCAAAAATTGATGTGGAATAATAGTGATTTTGGAGTTTGCAAATGCCACTCTGTCACCTGGGCCAGTCCGCCCCTGATTGGAGCCCGCATGGACATTCCAGTAAGTAAATGACAAAATCAGATGAACAGCACATTTTATGTTTGATGGGATATTTCTCTCCGGTAGTTGTGAATGAAAATTCCTCGGTGCTCTGTATTGTATGACAACATAGACACCTACTCATACCACATTTATGGGTTCTTTTTGATTGTGTTATATTGATTTCACAGTTTTTGCTATTTTTGGACAATTTATTCAGACGGCTAGGCACTATGATATTTTTAATATTAGGTGCTTTGCGAAATGTAATGCCTGGATTGTTTGGTAACAATTTGCCTAAAATTGGGTCATTTTTCAGAATGTACCAGTGTTCTTTCAATATTTTCTTAATTTTCTTGTGGCAATTATTATATCTGGTGATGAAATTGAATAGATGACTATCATCATTGACAACCTTATGTTTAGGCTGTATATAAACTTTCTTGGTCGATTTTCTTACTATTTAAGAAAGCATTTTTAACCAGTTTCCCAGGATATTTTCGCAATTTAAATCTATCTTCCAGGATTGATGCTTGTTCCAAGAAATCTGCATGTGATGTGCAGTTCTTTTTGATCCGTTTAAATTGGTTAATTGATATATTTTTAAACCATTTGGAATAATGCCCGCTGGTAAAGTGAATGTAGCTGTTCCTATCCACCTTTTTAAAGAATGTCTTGGTATTAATCCGATCACTTTTTATGAATATAGTTAAATCAAGAAAATCAAGGGTCTCATTATGTACATGTGGTTCGAGTGATAGCCCCCATATGTTATTAAATAGATCCTTAAAAAATTCATTTAAATCCTCTAAATCATTATCCCAGATAATGAACAGGTCATCAATATATCTTTTACATGTGATGATCCCATTTCTTTGTATTTTGCCGAACCCTTCCTTTGCCCTAAGCCTGAACCCCAGCTAGACAGCAGCGACATTCCCTTCACTGTTTAGCAGTGAGTTTTCTACTCCCCAATATTTTCATTAGCAATGAGATTTCTAAATTGTAGGTTATTTGTTTCTGTTTAATAAATAATTTTATTGTTCTGAAAAAAATTGTGGTTTTTCATTTCTCCCAAGTAAAAAAACATATTCCTAGAACATATTGTAGACACACAAACATTGCTTTTCCAAAAATGTTTTTCAGATATGGAACTGACTTGGTTAAACCAATCTGTGCAATTCAAACCCTGTGTTAAAATACTGTATGTTTTTAACATTGAAAACCATCAGCACAACATGTATATTGAATTGCTTGCACCAATAGGCTGTGGCAAGCATTGCTATTTTTATTTCTGAGGGTCATTTTGTGCTGATGGATCAAAGTTAAAAAAAAATTACCAGTGTTCCAAACATGAACGAAAATGTAACATTTAACATAACAAAAAAGATTTTCTTTTTCAACAATTCTTTTAATAACGTTTTTAGTTTCACATACTCCGAAATGTATAAATATATGTTTATTTTGAAGGTTCAAATAAGTATAACATTGAGTTGAGTATTGTTGATGTGGACACAAGAGTATTGACATGGCCCAGCATCTTCGGGCCAACATCATAGTTGATAGATGTGTTGAATAAAGGCAGCTGTGACTCAATCTGCTCCGTGGCGTACTCACTTGCAAAATTGTTAAGTACACTGCATGCCTTTATCACTGCATCAATTGTGATTTATTCCAATTGGATGGCTGTGTGCGCAAGACCCTCCACTGACTACTCATGATCCCAAAGATGGATTCCACGAATCTGCATGCCCAGCTTAGCTGATATTTAAAATCCATTTGCCAGTCATTCAGTCACTTTTGTGGGTATGGGCGCAGCAGGTTTCTCCCAGATTACAGTGTATGTACCCTTAACAATATTTAAAATTGTAGATTTCCCAACATGAAAGTGGAGATAGAGTGATGAAAAACTCTGCCATGGCCAAGAAACTGAAAATAAAAAGGTGGAAATTAGTTTATAAGTTGTAATACTTTGTAATTAATACTCACAGGAGTCTTGTATGCATCACCCGGCATACCCTCCCGCTCTATGGCTCTGTGGACAGGGAGTATGCAGCTGCATGTATTTCTATAATCAATGAAAAGGAAAATCTGGGCACTGATCATAGACTCTTCATGCACTATAGTGTCGAGCTCCAGGGTATAGGGTACTCGGAACCGGGATATTAATGTCTCCGGGGAGACACGGGGGTCGTGACCCGGTTTTGTGGCCCTGGGTCAGCTTTTAAAATGGAGTTATATACAAGGGAGAATTTTGTGACACCACCCGTGGTATGTGGCTATTGGGGGCCACAGCTGCTGCAGAACATCTGGGTGATGGACGGGCAGCTGGGATGGAGTGGCTCTCCACGGGCAGAGCAGCTTCGCTGGGGCAGTGAAGGTAGTTTAGGGTGTAAGGTGCAGAACGACGGGCTCAATCAATAGGCAGACTCATGTTTAGTTGATGACTTTGTCCTTTACTGATGGTACGGTTATGAGCAGTTGTCAATGGAGTCCTTGCTGAGAGCACCTTGGGATCTTTCTCACCCAGCCGGGTCTTTGGCTCCCTCACTGTGCTCTTTGTGTTGGCTCCTGCCACTGCATCAGCTATGCTGCTGGCCCTGTCTCTTCCTGCGAGATGCCATTATGACAAGCAATTTGAGTCCCTTCTAACCCTCGTCTCGGGTATCTCTTCCTGAACTATCTCTGTTGCTGTGTCACCAGGCACGGTGTGGCTGGGAAACCTAGAATTCCCCACCTTAAAGTGTTGACTGCCGGGACGTTAGACCCTGCACAGTCTCTGACCCAGTGTCGCTCAGCCTCCCTGGTGTGTTCCTGCAACTCTCCTCAGACCCTAGTCGTAGGCCTGGCACCGAGTCAGCGATCCTGGGACGAGCTCAAAGAGTCTCAAGTCCACCAGGATGTCTTCCTCAGTCCTCCTAGGAACTGAACTAACTGGCTACGCCCCATACCAGAATTTATAGAAGAGCTCACCCTGAACCAGGTCTTGGTCTCCCCCTTCTGGCCTGGAGGCAGAAAGTGTTGTGTGTAGTTTTCCTGATGAGTAGACCCATTGTTACTCTCAGTGTGACACCACCACCCAGGGGCAGTGATGATACAGTGGCACTTAGACCCTTGGGTGCCACATTCCCCCTTAGTGAAAGACAGTACTCTGGGACTGTGACAACTTTTCAACAATAAACACAAAGAATCAATAACAATTGAAAGGGTACATAGTCTTAAAATACAAACATGTACAAAAACCAAGAAAATGTAAAAATGCAAAAATTAAAAAAGCAGTCACTCTAGTGATTAGTACTTCCACCCTTGGACGATAAGTATTTACAAGAATGTCTTTACCACAAGCAGTCCAGTGCAATTACGGTCTATGTTTAAAAGTAAAGGCTCAAGATTATGCAAAAGTTCTTACAGGAAAGTCTCTGCAGATCCGATGCTTAACAGTTGCAAGGTTACACATATTTATAAAACAAACATTTTCCCTACGGGCATCTCGGCTTAGGAGTCCTGGCTTCAATCTTACCACCCCCAGGAACTTTTTTTCCCTAACTTAATATGCATGGGGGTTAGTCCAGTTCCTCCGCCTTTCTGTACACTAGTGTTGACTGGGTACTATTCACAATTCTTTACACCAAAACATATATACAACTCTTACGTTTTAATCTTTATACTAGAATGTGATCTGGCCCTTTGTACTACGCTGCGATCTCCTGAGCTCTGGAGTGCCTTATGCAGGTGTAGTCAACACTATGTTGTGTATGGAGATGTACCTTACGGGTATCTCTACTTCTGAAGGAGATGTGGATCTGACAGCGGGACTGACAAGTTCACTGGGAGCAGGAATCTGTTCTTCCTGTGCTTCCTCTACAGGTGCCATCTCTGGTTCTTTTATTCTTGGGACTTCTTGCTGTCTTACTTCAGGTGTTTTTTGTGGGAATGCTAACATTGGTATGATGACTGCTCCATTGTAGTTTGCCCACATCTTTGGAAGTCTCCCAATACGGTATGGAACACATATTCTTTCTTCACAGATAGGATAGTTACAGGAACTGGGATTTCTGGTGTCTTCTGGGTTTCAGGACACAACTTTAGGTGGTCTCTTAAAACTACCGACATGGTATAACGATCATCCTTGCTAACCAGACACACTTTTGTGTTATCAAAGTTGGATGGTAAGACAGTTTAGGATGGTGTTTCCCATTGATCATCCAATTTATGAGTACATCTTTTTCTCTTTAGAAATTGCTCTCCAGGCTGTAAAGGAGTTGCAGAAGCATGCTGATTGTAAGTTCTTTCTTGTCTCTTTCTGGCTTGTTGGAGACTCCTTTCTACGCACTATTGCACTTGGCGATACTTCTGTTGGCGAATGGTATCCCAATTGGCTGCTGGTACTTCAACATCTGGCTTTAAGATTCCCATATCCAAATCCATTGGCAGGTTACCAGGTCTTGCACTCATAAATGTATACTGAGGTGCAATTAGTGGAACTCACTGGGACATGGTTGTAAAAGTCTACCAGGTCAGGTAACTTTTCTGGCCATAAGTTCCTTTCCACTAAAGTCTTCAGTCAATCACTATGTGGTTCATCTTTTCACATAAGCCATTTGTTTGCAGATGGTAAGGTGTTGTGCGGATCTTCTTGCATCCATTCATCTTACAGAATTTTTGAAACAACTCTGCTTCAAATGCTGGACCTTGATCTGCTAGAACCTGCTCTGGGTAGACATGAGATCTACCGAAGTGGGTTTAAAATGCCTTAGCTGATGTTCTGGTTGTAAGATGCTTCACGGGCACTACCACTAGGAAACGGGAATAGTGGTCCACTATGGTCAAGGCATAAACATAGCCGGATCTGCTTGGTGTTAACTTCACGTGGTCTAGGGCTACCAATTCAAGTGGTTGTTTGGTGACTATTGATTGGAGTGGAGCTCTCTGACTTCCTTAATCTTATCTCCTTAGATTTCATGGGCCACAGTTTCTACACCAATCTTCAATTCATCTTCTTATGCCAACTCAATAGAATCTTTCTCTCAGCAGAACTTCCAATTTCCTCCATCCAAAATTCCCTGCGCCGTCATGATAGGCTTCCAAAACCATTTTGGCATCTCTTTTCTCTCAATAGCTGTTGAGCTTCAGATGGAGCATCTGGACCAGGGTATGCTCCCTCCTGCATCAGTAGCTCTTTGACTAACTTCACAGCCGGATCACTGTCCTTTGTTTCAGCCCATCCATGGTGTGGTAATGGGTTTAAGGGTCTTTCTGAGGTCTGTGGTGCACACCTGTCCTGTACTGTGTTGCCTTAACGTGGTGAAAGGCTGGTAGCTCTATTTCTTCCAGCTCTTCCGGTTCCTCTTCCACATCCTGCAGGTGCGGCATCTGGGATAAGGCATTGGCATTACCATTCTTGAGGCTCTATAGTTAATAGTGAATTTGTAGTTAGATAGCCGGGCCATCCATTGCTGCTCCAGCGCACCTAGTTTTGCCAAGTCCTGGGGGGTGAATGGATTGTTATCAGTAAAGTTGGTAAATCTTGCTGCAGCCAGGTAATGTTTGAAGCGTTCTGTAACAGCCCAGACTACTGTCAGTAGTTCCATTTTGAATGAACTATAATACTCGGGATTTCTTTCCATAGGATGGAGCTTCCTGCTTGCAAAGGCTATATCTCTCTCTTTACCTTCTTGCACTTGAGACAGCACCGCTACCAATCCCACGTTGCTGGCATCTGTATATAGAATGAATGGCTGATGGTAATCAGGGTAAGTTAGTATTTCGTCCCCTGTCAGGGCCCACTTCAGCCTCTTGAATGATTCATCACTCCATTTGAAGGAAGGACTCTGGACTGTTGACTTCTTGGACTGTCCTACCAGATCTTGCAGAGGAGCTGCCAGCTTCGTAAACCCTTTGATGAATCCTCTATAGTAGCTTACCAAGCCTAGGTACTGCCTCACCTCTTTCACTCTGGTGGGTCTTGGCCAGTCCCTTATCATGGTGACCTTCTCAGGGTCTAATGCTAAACCTTCAGAACTTACCACATGGCCAAGGTACTGTACCTTGGGTTTCAACAGGTGACACTTAAATGGCTTGATCTTCATGCCATAGCCGGAAAGGGCTTCAAACACTTCTGCCAAGTGTTCCGGGTGCTCTTCGTACGTCTTTGAGTAATCTGTGATGTCATCCAGGTACAATAAGAGTTTCGAAGTTCTTGTGTCCTAGGCAGCACTCCATCAGTCTTTGGAATGTACCGGGTGTGTTGCAGAGTCCAAACGGCATACAGTTGAATGCACAGAGGCCCATGGGCATGGTGAATGTCGTCTTCTCACAGTCAGCCTCTGCCACAGGAAGTTGCCAATACCCACTAGTCAGATCTAAGGTGGAAAAGTAGTTAGCAGATTTTAATGCAGCTAGTGATTCCTCAATTCTTGGTAATGGGTATGCATCCTTGTGTGTAATGCGGTTGATCTGCCTGTCACCTACTAACATCCTCATTGTCCCGTCCTTTTTCTTGACTAGCCCAGGGGCTACAACTGTCTTTTATTACCCCTGCTTCCTTCATCTCTTTTAACATTTCCTTCGCACATTGGTAGTGAGCGGGCGGTACTGGTCTATACCTCTCTTTAATGGGTGGATGGTCACCTGTGGGTATGTGGTGTTCTACCCCTTTTATTTGCCCAAAGTCTAAAGGGTGTTTGCAAAAGACTTGCTCATATTCTCTCACTACTCGGTATACTCCATACTTCTGATGGGAGGTTTTAGAATTGGTACCTACATGTAGCTTTTGGCACCAATCCTCCAGCTTTCCCTCTTAGCCTTTGCCCTCCGCCTGGGTAGACAGGTTCAAGTGTTCAACTGCCATGATGGAATTGTTATCGACAGTGTACAGTTTAGCCATTGTAGCATACTTTGGCAAGGTAACCTCCTCTTCTCCACAGTTTAGAATGCGTATTGGTACTCTCCCCGTGTACCTCAACTACTCCTCTGGCTGTCAGTACAGTGAGCCTACTCTCTGAGTACACGAGTTCTACCAGGGCTTGATAGTCTCGCCCTCTAAAGGTATCGTCACACCAGGCGACGATGCTGTAGATGTCGGCGTCTGGTGGGTGCACGCACATTTTTGGCGTCCCGCCAGTGTCCCCGTCCCCCATTTACATGGGGCGACACCTACAGCGCCGTATAAAGCTTAAGGAACACTGCACACTCCAAAGTCTTTTCAAGCTGAAGATATGTATTTATTTTTAGTGCATAAAGACAGTTTTGCGATAAGGCTGACGTTTCGATCACATCCCGTGATCTTTATCAAAGTATCACTGTGAAGTACAAAAATAGTGTAGTGAATATACAATATTTACAAAATGTACATACAGTTTCAGTGTTGTGCATAGTCAACACTTAATGCATTTACATAGATCTGTCATATGATTGGAGGTGTGTAGTAGTACAGAGATTTTCCATGAGTAATCCAAAGAGATGGAAGGAAGGGTTCTGAGAGACTTGTGGGAAACTATGGAGAATAAGATCTTGGTGAATGTGCAGAAAAAAGAGCTAAAGGTGTTCATAATCATATGAGACACCTATTACCTGTGGAGCGCTGGTGAGGCAGCAGGACCGTGTTGTGTGGCAGTGACGGTGCTCATTGCTATGTGCGGCGCCATTATATGTCGGTGTGTGACGCATCTTCCGTTTACGTCACTTCCGGTGACGCATACCTCTAAGTGCGCAAGTGCGGGTGCATGGTGACAAGTAGTTCCACTATTCAGGAGCGGATGTGACACTGTGACGTTCGTCTTTTGTTAATATCTCATCTAAGGAAAAATATGAGAAGAAAATTTGTAAATATAATATGGCCATATGTTAAAACAATATAAATAGGAATATTAATCATTTAATTACATGATTTTTTGTTAATTTTATGTCTGTTCTTATTTAAAGTGACAGTAATCTTATTTTATAAATGATGTGCAACCCTAGGTATCAATATATCATATATGATCACACATATCTATGTGCCATCATACTTACATCCTGGTACATAATTACATATCTTCAAGTCATCATAAAAAGAGCGCATAAGGTTAGCCATTTGTTCTAACCTCATACTCTCTATTAAGACCCATTGATTCAAGGGTTTGTAATTTGTGTATCCAGCGGGATTCAAGAGTTAATAAACTCTTGATACGATTCCCACCCCTCCTGGACACAGGAACCTGATCGATGACTTGAAATTTTAACTGAGATACTCTATGACTCTTAGCAGCAATATGTGCTGGTAAAGGTAACAAAGTTTTGCCGCATCTTATTGTCGACTTGTGTTGACTCATGCGATCCCGGATATGCTGGGTGGTTTCCCAAACATACCCAAGACCGCACAGACATTTAATTAAATATACTACGTACGTAGATTCACAAGTAAAAAAACCATTGATGTTATAAACCTTTCCTGATCGTGGGTGAGTAAACGTATCGCCTTTAGAAACGTTGGAGCATTGTGCACAAGTGAGGCATGGAAAAGTGCCACGTTTAGGAGTTGACAAAGTGCTTTGGATTAGAGTTTTAGGGGTTCCTATATCTGCCCTTACTAAATTATTACGTATATTACGTGCTCTTTTGTTACATAAAATAAGGGGATTTGTGAATTCTTCAACATCTGGAAATGATTCTCTCAATATATGCCAATGTTTTAAAATGTGTTTGTCTAATAGGGGGCCAAAGGGATGGTTGTTTCATGATAAAGGGGAAATTCTTGAAATAGCCTGTAATTGAATCAACAACAGGACACAATTTCAGGCTTGTGATTAATAATACTAAGGTATTAAGGCTACATTTATTTTTTTACACAATGGTGCCAACTATACTATATATTACAGAGTGTGGTTCTCATGTACTGTAATTCATATTACTATGTATCTATTTACTGACATTAAGGCTATATGACGTTAATGATCATATTATTCATCTAGACCTATATATGATTCCTGCATAATTATCATTTATTATTATTTAGGTATTTTTTTCTGTAAAATATACATTTTGGACAAACTATATTGTTCGTTTAAATCATTTGTAATGTAAGATGTTAATTTTTACACTGTTTTCTCGCAGAAATATTCTGTTTCTTGAAAAAGGTCTATGAAGACCGAAACGCGATGAAAATAGACAGAATATGAATTGACTCTATATAACACGAAAATAAAATTTTTTGGACTACATATTGAGTGCCAGATTTTTTTGACAAAAATGGTAATCTGGGAGCCAGTATCCATCAGAGCGTTCATGGGGAAGCCATCTAGCATGACAGGCAGGACCGTACCTGTCACGCCATTTCGGTGGGCCTTGTGATTTTAGTCCTAAGGGGCGGCCCGCTTCCCCAGGAGATTCTCGTTTAAAGTACATTCTCTGGAAAAGTGAGCTGATTCTCCACAGTGGTGACAAATTGGTTGTCCATCCAGGTCGTGTCTGGGACCTACTGTGCTTGGGATGTCACTGGTGGCCTGCCCAGACCCATTGCCCTGGTGGTGAACTGGTAAAGGTGTTGGGGAATGGTAATAAAAAGTTTGAAAGTTTGTCGTGACGCCCCCTGCAGATTCTGGTGATGGGCACAAGCGCTGCTTTAGACCTCCGAGGGAGATGGTACTGCAGCTTGGATGGAGCAGCTCCCTGCAGGTGGAGCTGAGTTCCCCGGGGAAAAACCAGCACTGATGGTGACGGTGCTGGTTGTTGTCTAGAGTGCAAGGATAACCTGCGGAGCAGTGCAGCAGTTGTGGTAAAAGGAAGACACTGAAGCTTTCTCGCTCTACACTCCTGCATCACCTTGGCCAGGACTTTATCTCCCGCTGCGCGGTACCAGTTAACTGTCCCATTAATATACTGGCGCACTGGCTTTCAGTTAGGGGATGCACACTATAATAGCTATTTAGTTTTTCTCTGAAGTCCGTAAGGGTGTTTTACTCTGTAAACCAGTTCAGATGGAAGTTCTTCTCCTCCCTCTCGCACATATTAGATGGAACCTAAGTTCGCTACTACCCATATGCATCCAGTATCCTAAGTAACCATTATAAAGTGATATAGTGCAAATTACCATATGTGTTATGGCGCTGCCGACCCTTACGGCCGTTTCGGCTTCCTTCGTCATGGGGCACCTTGCTGAGTCTTGGGGGGGTTTAAAAAGGGCTGGCCAGCCAGTGTAAATAAGGTGCAGGTGTGCACCCATGTGTATAATGCCGTCTGAGAGCGGAGAAGCAGGGGGCGGAGCCATCGCGTCACCTCGGACCCGTTCATGTGGCTGATCACATGGTCGGGAACCACCAATGAGCGGTGGGACTGCCCTCCGACGTCACCACTGTCATGGTGACAGCTAGGAAGCCTAAATATACTAATGCAAGAAGGGAGATTAACGTAATAAGGCCTTTTCTACATCAAAACTGAATCAAAACCTGGCGATCCACATCCAGCAGCATTAAGTTATAACATAATAACATTGCAAGACATATTTCTTACAGAAATTATGAACACAGAAAATAGAATCTTAGTAGATAACAAACATCTATATATAAAGCGTTTCAAAGTGTGGATCGAAGCAATGTTCCAGTTGTGGATTAATGTTCACTTGATGTCCTCCTTCATGTGGCTGGAAAAGTAAACAGCAACACCGGCATAGCCACCTAAATTAAAAATAATTAGAGCAAGCCTGATTAAAGTACAAGCAGAACATACAGCCCCGCATTAATGCAGATCACAAAGGAACTGATGCCACATTATCAAAAATCTTACCTAATCGTCCTATGTTGGCAATCAGGAGATCAAGAAACCTACGTGACCACCTCATGCCAAGCCACTATAGAGGCAGTGAGAAAAAGACGTTCTTTGACACTTTTCCCAGACGGGTTGGATGTTCCCCCTGTGGAAAATGTGTCGCATGTCCCAATATTGTTAGAACAGATACATTTACAAATGCTTCAGGATCTAGAACATATAAGATCAGGAAAAATATTAACTGTAATACTACGGCCGTTATTTATCATGCCACGTGCCCCTGTTCTAAGATCTATATTGGTCTTACCACACGAGCTCTGAAATTAAGAGTTAGAGAACACGTTCTGGCTATAAATGCAGCGAGTGACTGTGAGGATATATCCAGCCTCAAAACCCTACTGAGACACTTTAGAGAGTGTCATCAGTCTCGTGGGGACCTCCTAAGAGTTAGAGGGGTGGATGCGATAGAGTTAGGTATCCATGGTGGTTCTGTGGCACGGAAGCTAGCTAGAATGGAAACTAGATGGATTTGGACACTTGGGACTCTGCAGCCCGCGGGATTAAATGAGAACATGAATTTCGCTCCATATTTGTGATCTGCATAGATGCTGGGCTGTATGTTCTGCTTGTACTTTAATCAGGCTTGTTCTAATTATTTTTAATTTAGGTGGCTAAGCCGGTGTTGCTGTTTACTTTTCCAGCCACATGAAGGAGGACATCAAATGAACATTAATCCACAACTGGAACATTGCTTCGATCCACACTTTGAAACGCTTTATATATAGATGTTTGTTATCTACTAAGATTCTATTTTCTGTGTTCATAATTTCTGTAAGAAATATGTCTTGCAATGTTATTATGTTATAACTTAATGCTGCTGGATATATTTAGGCTTCCTAGCTGTTTCCCTTGTGTTTCCTTGGATGACCGGGCAGCGCGGACTGTAACACACCTTTTGATCCCAGAACTTTAGCTGTCACCATGACAGTGGCGACGTCGGAGGGCGGTCCCGCCGCTCATTTGTGGTTCCCGACCATGTGATCAGCCACATGATCGGGTCCAAGGTGACGCGATGGCTCCGCCCCCTGCTTCTCTGCTCTCAGACGGCATTATACACATGGGTGCACACCTGCACCTTATTTACACTGGCTGGCCAGCCCTTTTTAACCCCCCCCCCAAGACTCAGCAAGGTGCCCTCTGACAAAGGAAGCCGAAACGGCCGTAGGGGTCGGCAGCGCCATCACACATATGGTAATTGGCACTATATCACTTTATAATGGTTACACAGGATACTGGATGCATATGAGTAGTAGTGAACTTAGGTTGCATCTAATATGTGCAGGTGGCTCTTTGTGTGCTGATCTTGCACCACAATAATGATGTAACTGACATTTATGCTGTATTCACTATTTACACATATCCTATATAAATGTATGTGAGGATATGGTATATATCTATATATGGGGATTGTACATAAGAAATATCTGGTGTATTTACATGCTATAACTCTGTATAGTGTATACATGCTTGATTCCTGCTTGTACTTTGTACATTGGCTACAATAATTACCTTAGGTCTTAGTGTCTGGCCACCAACCTTGTACTGCTTTTTTCTGTTGTGTATGTCCCTCTATATCATTTGGATTTTATTAATAAAATGTTGAAGGTTTTTGCATAAGACATATGGTCGTTGTGTATATTGATATCCATTTGTGCCTAAGGCGCGACTAAGTCTTGTCCATGTAATAGATGTGTCTCTTAATATATGGAGTATAAACATGCATCTTCAATGAAGGTTTCTAATTACAGGTTTAGAATCAGCCTAGTGAGGACATCTTGTGGACATTTTTTAAAGGTGTCCTTCCAGATTTCATTAATAAAGTATATTTGAATGTTGATTATAATCACTCGCGCTAGTTTATTATTGAATAAAAATGTAAACGGTGGTTACGCTTTTAAGAAGAAGCTGAGAAGACAGCAGGAGATTCCACTTCTGAGCTACTTAATCACCATTGCTCCAGCTGTCAATCAAGGAAAACATGTATTTTCAAGCAAAAAATAAATAAATAAATTGCATTTTACATTAAGAGCATCTACACTTTTGTTTATTTTTCATTGAAGGTAAAAAATGTATATGGATAGGTACTTACTTTTTAAGAGACCTTTTTTAGTTTTTGGTATTAAATGGTTCAACAATAAGGACTTTTACTGGATTAGGTTGAGAGCAGCAATATAAATAAATAACATTTTCACGTCACATAAAATGTTTCTTTTTAGCTAAATAAGCCATTATTAAAAACAAATCCATTGCTGGTCCTTGTGGAAATGTATCACTTACAGTTTGACACCAGTTTTTTACTGCTTTTATGTATGCTTGAACTTTATAATAGCTTTCTGAATATATCCTGTATCGCATATAATTTTTCTTTGATCTGGTATTCCTTTTAATCTGTGACTCATTGCTGAATTTGTTTCCCTTTTATTACCATCAGTGACCCACAAATTTCCTTTTGAAGTAATGAATTTCAGTGTTTATATATGAAAGAAGCAGTTTGAATTAAGAAAACACAAGTGCTTTAGTGATTTTCAATATAATATATTATACATCTAAAAAGTACCAATTTGAGTAAATGATATGGAGCAATTATATCATGCTATATATTTTTCAATATGTCAATTAATATGAAATGTCAGCTACTACTTATAGTGAAACTGTAACAAACTATTAGCTATAGTGCGGAAGATGCTATATTAATCCTTAAAGATGTTTTCCACGATCAAAGTTACCGTATATACTCGTGTATAAGCCGACCCGTGTATAAGCCGACCCCCCTACTTTTGCCCCCAAAACCTGGGAAAATCTATTGACTCGTGTATAAGCCGAGGGTGGACCCCAGCACAGGTATACAGCCCCCAGCAGTGTGGTATATAGCAGCCCCAGAGGTATATACAGCAGCCCCAGTGGTAGTATACAGCAGCAGCCCCAGTGGTAGTATACATGCAGCCCCAGTGGTATATACAGCCCCAGTGGTATATACAGCCCCAGTGGTATATACAGCCCCAGTGGTAGTATATGCAGCCCCAGTGGTATATACAGCCCCAGTGGTATATACAGCCCCAGTGGTAGTATATGCAGCCCCAGTGGTAGTATATGCAGCCCCAGTGGTAGTATATGCAGCCCCAGTGGTATATACAGCCCCAGTGGTAGTATATGCAGCCCCAGTGGTATATACAGCCCCAGTGGTAGTATATGCAGCCCCAGTGGTAGTATATGCAGCCCCAGTGGTAGTATATGCAGCCCCAGTGGTATATACAGCCCCAGTGGTGTATACAGCCCCAGTGGTAGTATATACAGCCCCAGTGGTAGTATATGCAGCCCCAGTGGTAGTATATGCAGCCCCAGTGGTATATACAGCCCCAGTGGTGTATACAGCCCCAGTGGTAGTATATACAGCCCCAGTGGTAGTATATGCAGCCACAGTGGTAGTATATGCAGCCCCAGTGGTATATACAGCCCCAGTGGTGTATACAGCCCCAGTGGTAGTATATGCAGCCCCAGTGGTATATACAGCCCCAGTGGTAGTATATGCAGCCCCAGTGGTAGTAAACAGCCCCAGTGGTAGTATATGCAGCCCCAGTGGTATATACAGCCCCAGTGGTAGTATATGCAGCCCCAGTGGTAGTAAACAGCCCCAGTGGTAGTATATGCAGCCCCAGTGGTAGTAAACAGCCCCCCTCCTTATTATGGGTCCCCCAGCAGAAATAAACAGCCCCCCCCCTCCTTATCACGTCCCCCCAGGCTGCGGCAGCTGTGAAAATAACAAACACTTTATACATCACCTTCCGGCGCAGCTCCTCCGGTCCCGGCTCCTCCCCTCGCCAGCGTCTTCTTCTTCTTGTGTCGGCTTCTGTGACCGCGCGCAGGAAATGACGTCATCTCCTGCGCCCGGTCACATGACACCGGCACAAGAAGGAAGAAGAAGCCGGCGAGCGGAGGAGCCGGGACCGGAGGAGCTGCGCCGGAAGGTGATGTATAAAGTGTTTGTTATTTTCACAGCTGCCGCAGCCTGGGGGGGACGTGATAAGGAGGGGGGGCTGTTTATTTCTGCTGGGGGACCCATAATAAGGAGGGGGGCTGTGTATTGCAATATGCACGGCATCCCCCCGCCGCTGATGGGCGGGGGGATGCCGTGCATATTCATTGCACTAATGAGGCGGCCCCACGTGACCGCCTGCGGTCACTGCGGCCCCCTCCTGCCTCCTCCAGCCACCGGTCACAGCCCCCCCCCCCCACAGCATACCATATGACTCGTGTATAAGCCGAGGGGGGGACTTTTCAGCCCAATTTTTGGGCTGAAAAACTTGGCTTATACACGAGTATATACGGTAATTATAAAATTTATTTTAATCAATAGATCTTGGAATAATAATAATAATTTCCACAATTGCAAGTGTTTAAAAACTGTTCCTCTGCTGAGATAATATTATATACTAGAAGGTGGCCCGATTCTAACGCATCGGGTACTCTAGAATTAAAAAAATAAATAAAAAATAAATACATTTATTTGAAATACAGTGTGCAGCGCTCAGTGTATTTCAAATATGGCACGCGCCGCTATTCTGATTGGCCGCCTCGTTCAACAGCGACCAATCAGAATAGCTGCGTGTGCCATGGTGCCATATTTGAAATACAATATGCGGCTCTTAGTGTATTTAAAATATGGCGCGCACGCCGCTATTCTGATTGGCCACCGCGTTCAGCAGCGACCAATCAGAATAGCGGGGCGCACCTTATCGCCATATTTGAAAAACACTGAGTGCGGCCAATTAGACCAATGAGACCAATGAGACCAATGAGAGGTGCTGCATTCAAACCGCGTGCCAAGCCGCGCTACTTCTCTGATTGGTCTCCGCAGCCGCGGCAACCAATCAGAAAAGTACCGCGGCAAGGTGCGTGGTTTGAATGCCGCACGGCGCACTACCGCTGCCAGCAGCCGGGAGAAGACCGGCTAACACCAGTCATCTCCCGGCTGACTCGATGCGGACCTCTGTGTGGCAGGTGGCTATGGCTGAGCTACTGCTGCATAGAGGTCAGCAGTTTGCCAGCCGGGAGATGACCGGCTGACGACGTTCATCTCCCGCCTGGCTCGTACGTACCTCTGCACATGAGCCGCGGTGCAAATTTTGAGCGCGCGCGGCTAATCTGCATAGGCTGCGCTCATTGACTGCTGCGTTTGCTGGCGGCCAATGAGCGCTGGCTCACAATTTCAGCCTCAGACGGAAGTGGCCGCTAGACAATTATATATTAGATATGTCCCTACTATGTACTGTGTAATGGTTGTGTCTGACTATACAGGGACATGGTCTGATCACATCAGATCTCCTGTGCTGAGATAATCTTATATATGTGTCCCTGCTATGTACTGTGTAATGGCCATGTGTGAGCGTACAAGGACATGGGCTGATTATACTACGTCTCTTGTACTGAGATAATTTTATATATGTGCCCCTGCTATGTACTGTTTAAAGGTCGTGTCTGACCATACAGGGATATGGTCTGATCATACCACATCTCCTGTGTTGAGATAATCATATATATGTGTCTCTGCTATGTACTGTGTAATGGATGTGTATGTGTCTCTGCTATGTACTGTGTAATGGATGTGTATGACCATACAGGGACATGGTCTGATTATACCACATCGCCTGTGCTGAGATATTCTTATGTATGTGTCAGTGTACAGATAATACAGTGATCTCTAGTGAGATACTACCATACTAATGAAAATTTAAAAAAGCTTTGTATATTGGTTCAGTGTACAGGTAATACAGTGATTATAAGTAACATTATACACATGAGCTCTGTACATAGTGTTAGTGTACATGTAATACAGTGATCACTGGTGACATTACACACAGGAGCTCTGTATATAGTTTCAATGCACAGGTAATGCAAAACTCACCAGTGACATTATACACAGAAGCTCTGGCTCTGAATATAGATCAGTGTACAGGCAATACAGGGATCATTAGTGACATTATACACAGGATCTCTGTAAATAGTGTCAGTTTACAAATAATACAGTGATCACTGGTGACATTATACATAGGAGCTCCGTATATAGTGTCAGTGTTCAGGTAATACAGTGATCACCTGTGGCATTGTATATACACAGGAGTTCTGTATATAGTTTCAGTGTACAGGTAATGCAGAGATCAGCAGTGACACTTTACACAGGAATGCTGTATATAGTGTCATTGTATAGGTAAAGTACAGATCACCAGTGACATTATATATATGAGCTCTGTATACAGTATAGTGTCAGTGTAAAGGGAATGCAGAGATCACCTGTGACATTATACACAGGAGCTTTATATATAGTGTCAGCGTACAGGTAATAGAGTGATTACCAATAACATTATACACAGGAGCTCTGTATATAGTGTCAGTGTACAGGTAACAGAGTGATCACTAGTGACATTAAAAGAAAGACAAGAAGGGCACTCCTGGTGTAATACCCGGTGGTCTAGTGGAGGCAATGGGGGAGATGCACTAACCTTAGTCGGTTATTCTCTGGCATAACCACGGTACAGAGCCTACAGTGTGTCTCGTGCACCCGCCGCCTCTGTCAGGCCAGACAGCCGGTCACGTGTTGGATCATAGGATTTCTGATGTCACCGCAGATCCTCAATTTTCCTATTATTCTCCCCACAGGTCTCATAGAAACTTTCCTCCAGCAGCACCGCACCGCACACCCACAAGGGTGTAGAGACGTGTAAATTAATGAAGCTTTAGCGGTTTTTTGAGCGGGTGTTTGGAGATAAACCACAGAGACAGCTTTTTAGTAACTTCTCTTTACTTGCTCAAATGTGGACTGGTCATTCCCCACAACATGTTTCAGTAGCTGATACCGCCTTCACCTGATCACCTGTTGAAGGCGATATCAGCTGCCGAAACATGTTGTGAGGAATAACCAGTCCACATTTGAGCAAGTAAAGAGAAGGTACTAAAAAGCTGTCTCTGTGGTTTATCTCCAAATGCCCTCTCAAAAAAACGCTAAAGCTTCCTTAATTTACACTGGTGACATTATACACAGGAGCTCTGTGTATGGTGTATAGTGTGCATGTATAGGTAATACACATACTCACCAGTGATGTCTCTAGGTGAAGTCATTCATCTTCAGGTTTCTTCTTCATATGGTACAGAAAATAACATAGTTATTTATAACTGATCACTTGCAGAGCACATTCCCCACTTTTCCCAATACTTCTACACTACATCAAATGACAAAAAAGCCACATAATGCCGCCCTGCACAGTAACAGGACCTCCCTTTTGTTCCTTCATGGGAAACAGTATTCTCAAAAGTAAATTATATTATAGCAGTAATGTCCTTTAATTAGCCCCTGCGGTAAATATGTCTCCACTTGCCACCCTAAACAAATAGTGTATGTTCCTCATTCTGGCCCCCATATAGTAATAATTTCTCCCATCCTGGGCTGGGCCCCTTCCTGGTATATATAGGCCCCTTGCTGGTTTATATATGTCGCCCATCCTGGACTGGGCCCCTTGCTGGTGTATATATGTCCCACATCCTGTGCTGGCCCCTTGCTGGTATATATGGCTTGCCGGTGTAAATATCCCCCCATCCTGGACAGTGCCCCTTGCTGGTGTATATCTATGTCCCCCATCCTGGGCTGAGCCCTTGCAGTTATATATGGATTGCTGATGTATATATGCCCCATCCTGGACTGGGCCCCTTGCTGGTGTTTATATATGTCCTCCATGCTGGACTGGGCCCTTGCTGGTATATATGACTTGCTGGTGTATATATCCACCATCCTGGACCGGGCACCCTTGCTGGTGTATATATATGTCCCCCATCCTGGACTGGGTGCCTTCCTGGTGTATATACATATGTCCCCCATCCTGGACTGGGCCTCTTGCTGGTGGTTTATATATGATTGTCCCCATCCTGGACTGGCCACTTGCTGGTGGTGTATATGGCTTGCTGGTGTAAATATCCCCCTCCCTGGACTGGGCCCTTTTTTCTGGTGTATATATATATATGTCCTGCATCCTGGGCTTGGCCCTTGCTGGTATATATGGCTTGCTGGTGTATATATCCCCCATCTTGGGTTGGGCCACTTGCTGGTATATATATTGCTTGCTGGTGTATATATCCCCCATCCTGGACTGGACCCCTTGCTGGTCGTGTATATATGCTTGTCGCCCATCCTGGGCTGACGCCTTGCAGGTAGTATATATGGCTTGGTGTATACAACCCCATCCCATGGATCCCAGCCGCAGATCAGTTCTGCATTTAAAATAAACACTCTACTCACCTCAACAACGATCACAGAGTGAAATTCTAGAGAAATCACATTGAGCTCCAGCATGCACACTGACAGCAAAGTTCTGAAGCGATGACATCATTGTCCTGAAACTCTGACCTCCGGTGCACACGCTGACAGCATCAATATGCTGCTGTGTGCATTGGAGGCAGTGGTACAACAGGGACATCGTGACTTCCTGCTGTACCTCTCAGAGACTAATCATATCAGCTCACTGTGCATGCCTAATGTGATTATTAGCGGGACATCTGGGGGGGACATGCGGGCCCTCTCTGTGCAGCACAGGGGGTAGGGGGTGGAACAAGGGGACATGAGGACCTGGGGTCCACCAGAGGATTTCCCGATGCTCTGGTGGACCAGTTCAACCCTGCTCTCGAGGCTGGATTTCAACCATCATTGGGTGCGGAAAAAGTATAGAGCATTGACTATATTCTGAGTACCCACATGAGTTACACACTGGTGTCACTGAAGTAATGCGTTCTATTGAAGATGTGACTAGGAATGGTATTAGACAGGGTGATTCAATTACTGAGATGACAATGTGACATTCAAATGATCATCTGCAACAACTATTAGTTATGAGTCATATACTCGTTACTATTCGCTACCTGCACAGATATTCGGGATACTCGGAACTCTGCACTGTGAGCCCTTGCGGACAGGATTTCTCCCCTCTTGTATCTGTACGACTGAATTGTCCACATTTATTGTTACTTGTATTGTTACTATGTTACTTGTCCTAGACTGCCCCTTTTAGCATGTAATGCGCCATGAAATATATAAATAAATAATAATGATAACTCTGCGAGTGTTTTGGATTTTACTTTTGATATTTGAGTGAGCTGTCTAGCATGTTTCCTGACTGATTTTCAGCAAATAAACATGCTGGGATTGCTTGCCAGTTATAGTAATGCCATATTCATCTTTGATAATGGCATTACTGTGATTGGCAGGTCCAGTATAACCAAAGAAAAAAAGATATTCTAAACAAATAGTGATGAAGTCTGGGGGGGCTGTAAAAAAGCAGAGATGGCTGAGAACGTGTTCAAACTGCATGGGAACAGTATACAGACATAATGCGGGCTGTCTGCACACTGTTCTGCCATACAGCTGTCTGCTCTGAGTGACAGGACCTTGTGAAGATAGGTGGATAGATAGATAGATGTAGATAGATAGATAGATAGATAGATAGATAGATAGATAGATAGATAGATAGTAGAATAAGTAGATTCGGCTTACCAAACTCCTGCTGCTGCTCTTGGGCCAGCTCAGTCTCCTGCACTCTCTCCTCAGCTTTGCTACATCCAATACCATCGGGAGGAAAAATACATCCACTTTCCGTGGTCTCTAATCACTGAATAACAGCACTGAGACCTGCAGTATAGTAAGCAGTGAGGTCACCGTTGGCATAGCAACAGCGGTTACTATGGCAATGGTAATCTCACCGCTTACTATATGGCAGCACTGAGACCTGCCCTTAACGGCTCTACTATTGCGCAGGACTCAGTGCTGTCATATAGTAACAACTACCTTTAGGGGTGGGAACTTTGAACCCAGAGTAATTAAATGTAAAGAAGCATGCCAAATATTGTGCAACATATTTTATTTAGAAAAAACACCATTTAAGAAGGCATATAAACTTTACAGAAAGATTTTGTTAAAAAACAATTACAGACATGGATCAGTCAAGGGATAAGGGTAGGGTCACACTTGCTGATTTTCCATGCATTTTTCACACGTCGTTTGTGAAAAATGCATAGAAAAACGCATCCATAGGCCCCCATGTTAAAAACGCCTGCCCAAATAGCAAAAACTCATGTCTGAATGTACCATGCATTTTTGGGTGCGTTTTTGGCTCAGCACCAAAAAATACTGCATAATGCATGATTTTTTTGAAAAAGCACCCAAAAACGCAGCATGCAGTATGTTTCGGTGCTTTTTCAAAAACGCATACTTTTTTTAACATGGGGCCTTATGGGAAACACATGCATTTTTACATGGCACTAAATGGTACGTGCGTTTTTGCATGCGTCTTTGCATGCGTTTTTTAAGGGTCCCCCACACCTATCAGCAAAAACGCATGCAAAAACGCAGGCTGCCAAAAAGCACCTTAAAAAATGCATGCCAAGTGTGATCCTAGCGTAACAGGAGATTTTTTTTCTCCATTTTCCAGTGAGGTAGAGGCAGTATAGTACTAGATCGGGTATACAGGAATCACTACATTGTGGGATACCAGGGTGGTATGGTGCTAAATACCTTTATTAGGCCCTTACACTTTTAGTGAGGCTGGGAAACAAAACTTTATAATCCTCATTGGCCTTATTATCTCTAAGTTCCCTCATCTTCCCCTACTCAGCATTACCCAGTTGTATGAAGGTACCGTCACACGCCGCAATCTCGGCTGGCGATCTGAAAGGCGATGTGTCGCCCCGGTAAAATCGCCGTGAAATTAGCTCACGGTGGCGGCGTGTGATTGGGCGATTTCGCAGCAATAAATCGCCCATCGGCCGTCACCTGATTGTTGAACAGTGCTCAGTAATCAGGCGGAATCGGCAAGGCGATTTTTTTCATGTTTTGGCGTGTGACAGGGCAATAGTGATGGAAAGTGCGTTTTCTGTGATTTCCCATATGCATGCCTCAGCGTGCTGTAGTCTGCGCCCCGTCTAAGATGATTGGTGTGGGCTACTGTGTTCGCATTGGCTGTCAGTTGACACCGCGCCATATTTGAAGAGCTGTCTGTTCAGCATCACACACATCTTCTGCTACACAACCGTCCGCAAACTCAGTGCAATTATGCATGCCATTGAATAGCGCAAGCTATGTTGTCTGCGTGTATGAAGTTGCGCTGTGTGGAGTATAGTACCACACATAACAGCTCAGATGTTGGGCTACACATCGTAGATGGGTGCCATGGGCCACGCACTACAATCACCCTACGTGTGTGAATTTGGTGACCCTGCTGGGTACATTCTACTGCTCCCACTCGGAGGCCCTTGTTAGCGCCCTGAACCCTGGTTGGCGGCGTCAGTGTGCGTGGTGACGTCATCACATTTCTGCTCGTTGTTCCCTGCCTGCCAGGTGCCTTCCCCTCCCCAGCACATAGTACAAGAGTCATGGCGGCCGCACAGCGCGCTGCCACATGGGGTGTGGCAGAACTAGAAATCCTCATCGACCTGTGTGACCGGCATGACTACTGGTGCCACCAGTGTCACCGCCACCCACGGCTCCGCAAGCAGAGGATCCTGCACAAAATCCAGCGGGTCCTGCTCCGGAAAGTGGTTGTGGAAAGGACCCACAAGTAAATACATAAAAAGGTGGAGGACCTGAAGCTCAAGACCCAGGGCGGATTGTGGACATTCGTGCCCGGATAGCCAGGCTGTGTGGTGAGTATGTGGCAATGCCAGACACACACATGCCAATCATCCTACTCAAAACACTACCCAACTATCATGTGGTATTATGCCATGGCACATAGTGTGACATAAACCAGCATGTGGAGCTGTCAACAATGTACATCTGCATGTTGGTCACACTGCAACATGAAGGTGCAGAATACACTCATATGTTTTGTTAATGCTGACGCCTATAGTGGTCCTTGACCTCTGTGTGGCCGAACATAGGTGTGTAATGACAGCAAAGATGACCACAACATATTAATGCAAATTTGAAGGTCCACATCACACCTGGCAGCACATATGTGCGCACTCTGACACATAGCATTTAACGAGACATTGATCACAATCCGGAAGAGTGACTACAAGCTGACTGCTATGTGTTTGCCCCCATGGTGGCACCACCAGATGCTCACTGTCTGCTCTTGTGTTTTGTGTAAAAATCCATCCTCTCGTAATCCAAGGGTGTTTTACCTCCCAAATATGTGGTCACTGGTGTTGTGGTCATGTCCAAAAACAGACTGGCCCCTAACCATAGGGTCGCTCAGGACCCAAACCTTTATGCTAGCCTTCACGCCCTAATGACATTGATACACACACAGTAGGTATTTGCCCTATGTTGTCTACATTTTTTAAATCGGTGTCTCGTCATTTTTGATATTCCAGATGAGGAGGATTCCCCGTCTGAGGAGGCCCGACGGTCCCCTACACCACCAGGGCTCCCCCCCGACCTTCCCCGGAGGGCCCAGGAAGTCCCTCACCACCTGGGACCCCACCTTCCCTTTAGGACCCAGGAAGTCCCTCACCACCAGGGACCCCACCCACATCTTCCCCGGAGGGCCCAGGAAGTCCCTCACCAACAGGGATCCCACCCTCGGGAGCAGCCAGCTCAGGACCCGGGGGACCAGGAAGCCCGGTCCTCTTGCAAGGCCACCAAGTGCAGACCCCAAACCCAGACTCAAACCCTCCCCCCAAACATCTCCAGCTCCCGGGCCAATCCTGCTGTGTTGTGGTCCCCACACAGTGACATTGAGCCTGCAGGAGTTGTGATTGGTAGTCAGTGTTGGCAATGGGCTAGAAGCTGTGTAATATACATGTTGGTGTGTGTCCCTGACATCAGTATGTGAGTCATGATGGTTTTTTTTGTCCTTTCTTTGTCAAGGGGCAAGAGCTCGCGTTGCAGGTGCAGGCTGGGCTGTCAGCGCATCACCATCTCCTCAAGATGGGAACCGGGATGGGGATATGCTATGTAATTGAAATCCTGACCAATGACGTCACCCACCCACACCTACACATGTCACTGACTAATGTCCTTATTTCCCATACAGGGATACCAACTATTGATGACCTGCTGCAGACACACAGGGAGGCCCAGCAGCACATGGACCGTGCCCACCAAGAAGGGCAGCAACATCTGGCCCGGTTGGGTGCGATGATACTGTGCCTCCAGGCAGCCCAGGTCGCCATTGCCCCTACTCCTGCATATCTCCCCCAATAATGTGGCCAATAGCCCTTGTATGTAGTTGTCCATGTTGGACATGTTGTTAGTTTGTGTTGCCATGTTGGCACCCATCTTTTTTAGGCCCCATTTGCCTTATTTCTTATAGTATCCCATATTGGGAAAGTGGGTAGTGTGGAGACCCGGGGGTCAGTGGGTGCTCTCGTCCGCAGGCCCAGCCGCCTTTACAAAGACAACATGGACCAGGGCTCATCCCCAACTGAACGCCCGAGCTCCTTAACCGTGGGCAGAACACTACTCAGACAACACAGGGTGAGGGAATCACAATATTAAGGCTTTATTGGATCCCCAAACAGTTAACAGCATATAACGCATAACCAAGCAAAACACAACAATGTAACAGGCAACAGAGTCTCACCCTTCCGCTGGCTCACCAAGGTTTAGAATGTAGCACAGCAAAGTCTGTAGCCAGGTGACTGTATCATCTGTGAGGTAGCAACCGGGGAACCCGCTTGCATAACGACAAAACACGTGTTTATAAGTTTAACCAATGTCTACCCGTTTATTTTTCACATATAATAACATAACCCGGGTAGCATGTTGGACACATATCACATTGATTATAAACACATCATACATTACATAGAACATTGCACATATAACATTACATAATACATATATTGCACATAACGCTTATAGTAACCCGGGACCTGTAACCATCTCTCTGTCCCCATTGGAGCTCTACTAACAGCTCCCGTGGTGGCTACGGCCTCCGGCCTATATACATTTCACATACATTTAACATCAAGTACCATATCAATGGGCCCTATGGGTCCCAATGGCGGAACCAGCCGCCTGGCTCTATTTCCCCAGCTTCATACTACCCCGGACTCAGGACTCCAGCCTGACCGGGTTCTTACATACAATATGTGATCCATCCTATAAGCCACCATGGACCACACACGTCCTTTCACTCGCTCACAGCGCATCATACACATCCATGGACTGTGGCTCCTCTGGGCTCAGAACAGGGATTGGCAAACCCTAGTAACCTGTGGGGTGAACCACACGTTACCCAGTACGGGAGCCCTTCTAACCCCTGCTTCTGACCTCTCATACACACATTCCGGTTCATCAGGTCCTTTAACTGAGTACTCCGACTCGGACCCAAAGGCGGTCTATGCCCGCCTGGCACACTACATAAAATCGCCTCCCGAAGGGCTACATTCAATCGCCTCCCGAAGGGCTACATTCAATCCGGTTCATCAGGTCCTTTAACTGAGTACTCCGACTCGGACCCAAAGGCGGTCTATGTCCGCCTGGCACACTACATAAAATCGCCTCCCAAAGGGCTACATTCAATCGCCTCCCGAAGGGCTACATACAATCCGGTTCATCAGGACCTTTAACTGACTACACTGAGTCGGTCCCAAGGGCGGTCTATGCCCGCCTGGCACACTACATACAATCGCCTCCCGAAGGGCTACATACATTCCGGTTCATCAGGACCTTTAACTGACTACACTGAGTCGGTCCCAAGGGCGGTCTATGTTCGCCTGGCACACTTCATACATCGGCCCCTATAGGACTACATTCACTCGCTGGGTCTTTTAAAAAGCCATACAGTACTTATAAGGTTCAACAGGTCCTTCACTGGACCTAATGGCGGCTACACTCGCCTAGCATGATTTACACACAAGGTGCACAGTTCACACAATCATTCAGGAACTGCTTTTCTTACTGGGCATGGATCCGGGTCTCGCTACCTGTGTCACAGGTTCCACTAGGCATCCCCACGGGCCCCTTCCCGGACGTGAGGTGAACCACGCCCGGACCAGCGTCCACGGGTCAACCACGGCTTCCCCCTCCAGGTGCTGTCACAACCACGGACCTTGGCACCGTCCTGGAGCTAGCATGCTCCCTTCATTCGCACAGCCTCTGGACTGCTCTGCACTGGGCTGGTCTCAGCTTCCATCTGAATCTGAATGAATCTCAATCACTCAGCTGGCTGCCTCTTATCGTGCCAGCCACTCCCACATGGACACACCCCCTTAGCTGCGGGTAATCAGCCTTTCACACAGCTCAGGTTAACTCCCTGTGTTCCGGGTTGTCAGCACTCAGCCCTCATTCCTTAGGGCTTCCTCGATCTCATCCCACTCTCACTGCCGCTCATTAGGCTCATGAAACCCTGTGTCTCAAGTTGGTTCACACAGTATTATCACAGTCAAAACTGGCCAGTGTGCACAGGATCATACCTTCAGCCCTCATTGCAGGATATTGGGAGCGTCACGATTGGTGCAACAACACTGTCTTTGCATTGGCTGGACCTCAAGTCTCATTTACCATATTTTTACAAGTATTGCAATCCTGACAACCACTGTCTTTGCATTGGCTGGACCTCAAGTCTCATTTAACATATTTTTAGAAGTATTGCAATCCTGACATAGAGAGCCAAATGCTGATTGATATAGCACCTAGCAGTGATACAATGGAATGTTAGTATGAGACATTGAGTCTGCAATCAATGACACTTAAATAATAGGAGCTGCGGCCATGTACATAGAGTCAGGGATCCACAAGGTAACATACAATGGACGATTAGCATAATTAAGTTCTCTGGCCTTCAATAACAAACAAGTTAGATAATTACATTACCATGCTAAACTTAAACCACAGTAATCTAGGAAAATACTGTAGGAAATTCTCCTTGGCCAATACAAGTTTACAAGCCAATATACAATATGGTCTGTGTTACATAAGAAATCTTCATATGTTCTATATTGAAGGAGTCCATTTCGTCACAGGTAGTATGGTTTGCCTACAACTCATCAGAAAAAACATCACTTACCAAACAAGATTTGGAAACAATAAATGTAAGTGCAAACCAAAATACTGTCTGATCACTTGTTTCACCACACACAGGGACACCTTTGGGAGGTGAAATGAAACAGAACACATGGCTAATGAATTTGCGTAGGTGTGCAGTGTGACATGATAAAGATATGACCATACAGTACCATTTTAAATCGAATGAAGCCCTATTTTACATCAATGTCTCCAATATCATACCCACATTAAAGGGGTTGTCCGGGCTTTTGCTATATTTCATATCTATATCTAGGCTGCAAAATGTTGACAATCTGCAATATACATGTTGTCAACATTTTGCAGGGTTTCCTAGATTATAACACATTTGCGGCTGGCAGGGAACGTCTAGGGGGCGTGATTGTACATGTAAATGGAGAACTGGTCGTTTCCACCTACTCTAGCACAATCACGCCCCCTCCACTATTCCCAGTATGGCCAGCCACCCCCAGGACATACAGGCCCGCCCCCTCAATACTGTACACTATTGAATGCCACCACCCCCAGGGCTCCTACTGGCCGCCCCAGCCCCTAACATCACCACCCACCCTCTCTGCAAAACAGCTGTCCCCAGTGCACTGATACAACGTGCAGAAACCGCTGCTGTGAAAGCGATTCCCTGAGGAAGGTGCCAGGAGGGCACTGAAACGCGTAGGATGCAATAAAGGATTTGATTATACCACATCTGATCGTGAGTTTCTTCCCTGGAATAAGTGGATCCTGGCAGCGCGGACTGGTGAACACCGTTTCCTTTCCCATATTACTGTGTGATTCCACGTGTAAGTGGTCGGTGGGAGTCCAGCAGCAGCCATCTGGATAAAACACTATATGTTTGTATACCAGTTGTGGGTCGCACAACTGAAATAGGTGAGTGGTTCCTTTATACCACCGTACTGTGAGTGTCTAAGTGATAAGGCACTATTGCGCCTCATGTTCCCCCTTCCCCCTTTTTCTTTCATTACAATAGATACGGGTGCTTCAGTGGATATTATAGACAGCACTGCATATGAACAATTGAAAAATAAGCCAGTTTTACAGCAAGTGAACACAAAAATCTTCCCATATGGATCTACAACACCTCTAGCCACAAGAGGACAATTTGACACGGAAATCAGCTATAAAGAAAACAGGCATAAAACCACTTTTCACACATTACAAGGATCGGGAGGCTGTCTTCTCAGCTATCACACTGCATTGAAGCTAGGTGTCATCCAGATTATTCATACCATAACTGACCCGGCAGATATGGATGTACAGGCCATGGTAAACAGTTTTCCCTCCTTATTTAGTGGTTTGGGGAAATTAAAGGACTCTCAAATACATTTTCATGTGGACGACAGCGTTCGTCCGGTAGCCCAACCACATAGACACATTCCTTTTCACCTGAGAAAGAAGGTGGAAAAAGAACTTCAATTCCTCATGGATGAGGACGTCATTGAAACTGTTACTGGTCCCACTCCGTGGGTCTCTCCACTTGTGGTAGTTCCAAAACCAAAGACTCCAGAGCAGGTGAGACTGTGTGCTGACATGCACCTACCAAACACCGCTATCCAGAGAGAAAGACATATCTCACCCACGATTGATGACATCATTTATTAAATGGAGCGACCGTCTTTTCAAAGCTCGACCTCAATAAAGGCTATCACCAATTAGAACTGAGTCCAGAATCCAGATACTTAACAACATTTTCCACACATGTGGGCCTCAGAAGATATAAAAGATTGACTTTTGGAGTCTGCTCAGCAGCAGAAATTTTTCAGGATGCGATAAGGAGCATCATTCAATACATTCCAAATGCCTTTAATTACAGTCATGACATACTGGTGTTTGGTAAAACTCAAGCTGAACATAATCGTGCTCTATACAACATCTTTGAATGCCTGCGCTCTGCTGGACTCACTTTAAACAAAGAAAAGTGCGAATTTGATAGAAGTTCATTAGAGTTCTATGGTCACATCTTCTCGGCAAAAGGAGTACAACCTGACCCTAAGAAAGACGAATCCATCAAGACAGCCTCAATTCCACAAACTGCCAGTGAAGTACGCTCTTTTCTTGGAATGGCAAGCTACTGTGCTAGATATATTCCAAATTTTTCAACTATCAGCAGTCTATTAAGAGAACTTACAAAGCAAAATTGTGTTTTTCAATGGTCCCAAGACTGTCAGACCTCTTTTGAAGCAATTAAAAATGAACTTTGCTCAACCACTACCTAGGCTTATTTTGATCCTGCACTTCAAACCGAATTAATTGTGGACGCCAGTCCCGTGGGGCTGGGTGCTATCTTAGCACAATGTAAGGATAATAATCAAGATCCTCACATCATTTTCTTATGCAAGTAAAAGTTTAACAAGCACTGAAAAGAAATATTCACAACCTGAAAAAGAAAGCTTGGCAGTTGTCTGGGGATGTGAACACTTTCACTTATTTCTCTATGGAGCTCCCTTCACCATTGTCACTGACCATCAAGCACTCCTTACGATCTTTGGAAATCCCAGAGCTAAAATGCCTGCACGCATTGAAAGATGGGGTCTACGTCTACAGGACTATAACTACAAAATTGTTCACAAACCTGGAAAATACAGCAATCCGGCTGACTATCTTTCAAGACATCCTATGAATGATGCCTCACCTGAGCGATCCTCCATTGAAGAATACATACGCTTCATTACAGCTCATGCAGTACCTAAAGCACTCTCCATTGATCACTTTGTGAATGCAACAACGAGTGACAAGACGCTATGTGCTTTAATAGAAATCATACAAAATCGAAGGTGGCATGAAATACAAAAAGAAAAATTTCCCAAGTCTGAGATTGATCTGAAGGAATTAAAACTATTCTCAAGTGTACGGGATGAATTATCAGTCACTGAAGAACACCTCATTCTTCGAGGTACCAAACTGGTTGTACCTAAGACTTGGCGCAACTTAGTCATACAGATCGCACATGAAGGTCATCTGGGAATTGTTGGTACTAAAAAATTACTTAGAGAAAAAGTGTGGTTCCCAAACATGGATCAATTGGTGGAAGAGAAGATTAGACATTGCTAAACCTGTCAATTCATTACTCCATCATCAAACTTAGAACCACTGCAAATGTCTCCGCTACCCACTGCTGTCTGGGAGGAAGTGGCAGTCGACATATATGGACCATTACCCAATGGCCAGTACATTCTAGTAACAATTGATGAATATTCTAGATATCCTGTCATTTCTTTCATATCTTCAACATCTGCCACTAGTGTCATACCAGAACTGGATGACATATTCTCTGCATATGGCATTCCAAGTGTGGTTAAAACAGACAATGGACCTCCGTTCAATGGACATGTGTTTACACAATTTTCTGAATACTTGGGGTCCAGTCACAGGAAAATCACACCTTGCTGACCACAAGCCAATGGTATAGTAGAACGTTTCATGCGCACTATGGGGAAAAGAGTCAAGGCAGCGAGTCTGGAGCACACCCCGCTGAAACAGTCATTATACAAATTCATGCGCAATTATCGTAATACGCCACATTCTACTACTAATGCTGCTCCAGCTCATCTAATGTTCTACAGAACTCCACGGATACGTATCCCTGATGTGACCAGTCATCCCTTACCAAGTGACTCTTCTGTGCGATCAGCAGACTCTTCTAACAAACAAGCTATGAAACGTTATGCAGACAGAAGGCGAAGAGCACAGCCAAGTGCCATCAAAAAAGGGGATGTTGTCGTCGTGCGTCAAAAACCAACCAACAAGACCTCAGCTACTTTTAATCCTGCACAATACAATATTACTGATAAGAAAGGCAGCATGGTCACAGCTGAGCGAAATGGACACTTCATAACTCGAAATTCTTCACATTTTAAAATCATACCGCAAAATGATGGTAATGATCTTCCTCTGGTGGAAGACTTGGTACTCGATGGTGGAGAGGACCACCCGGAAGTGAACAATTCTTCAATAATGGACACACTCACTGAGCCCAGACGCTATCCAACACGAGAAAGGAGGGCTCCATCGCGGCTTATTGAAGAAGTATAAAAGAGAAAAGAATAGAAAACATACAGAGTTCTTTTTGGTTGTTGTTTTTTTTTGTTGTCTTTTGTGTTTTTTTTTTTTGTTTCTCTTCGGTGCCTGATTTGAATAGACTAAATAAGCCAAAACCGACATATATATTTTTTGGACATTTTCACATGGTTATATTGTCAGTGTATTTCTTCTAAGTTGTAAAAAAAAAAGAAAAAAAAAGGGGATGATGTAAGAAAACTAGGTCTGTTGTATGATGGGTAAGGAGAAGAAGGAGGTGGGGAATTAAGTTTTGGTTTCACTTTGGAGCATGCTGCTGGAAAGACTGTTCTGCAATATGATGGAGAAAGATAGAAGACAAGAATAAAGTACAGTTAAAGTTTACTCTTGTGAATGCCTCATATCATGTGAATATTACAGCACTGTAGTGCATTGCCTAGTAGCGTCTTGCTTCTTCGATCTCTGCTGGATCAGACAATGGCTCCTCCCCCTCATCCCCATAGTTTCACACATTGGGGACCCTTCTGTGGTGGAGTCTTTGTGGGAGACGTGGAGGATCCTGATTTTGGCGAGCTCTAGCCATGTGTTGTTGGGGCGCAGGGGGCACTGGGGGTGTTTTCTTGGGGATGGCGATGTAACCACCCCATCTCAGTGCCCCATCCACGCCTGCTTCCAGGACCCGAATGATGGCCCTCTTGGCGATGGAACGTTGTTCTGGCTCCATGCGGTACACCCACTCACTGGCCATGTGCCCGATTGAAGTGGCGGGGGTCCTCTCACTGTCCAATAGGACCTGTTTTGCCCAGGTACCCAGCTCAGTGTTGGGTGGGGCAGGTGGTCGATGCCGTTGTATGCCTGAGCTGGGTCCTGGGCACAGCCCCCACCACTGGGATCAGGTACCTGCTTCCCCAAAGATGATGATGGTGGAGCCTGGCTAGCAGGTGGGTCCTCTGCACTGGAGCCAGACTCACGAGGGGCCTGTAAACCAAGCATTGAAATACAAAAGTTAACAAGAGTAGCAATGTACTGACATCAATTACCACAACCAACCACCCAGCACCAGATGGCGCATATCTGAGCATGCCAAACACCAAAATCAACAGTACCAGGGTTGGAAACAGAGATGAAGATAGAAGTAGACTGGTGCTCTGTACTCACCTGAGGCTCCAAATTGATATGCCAAGTGCCACAACATAACACAGCACAATCAGTACCAACAGCCACGAGCCAACACACAGCACAACACACAGAAGAATGGTGAAAGTACAACATGATTGTGCCTTCTACATGTCCACCAACCCACACACCAGTGCAACCACCAAGGTGTGGACATAGGTAGCAAAACAACAATTACGCACCTCCTGTGACGGGGCAGGCTCTTGGCTTGTGGCTGAAGATGGTTGACCAAGGCAGCTGCTGCACCGTGTTGGGTGAGAAGCCTCCTGGCCCAGGGTGAAGGTGAGGAGGTCATGATGCCACAGACGTGGCTTAGGGACCTCCTCCTCAGCTCCAGCCCTGGACCGAGCCATCAACACCTTCTTATGTTCTTTTGTGACCACGGTGCGAAGCCACTTGATTTTTTCCACAACCATCGGCACCGTCCAGGTCTTACTTTGGTTGAGCCGGTTTGCCAGTTTGACAAGGTGCCTGTAGGCCACAGCCCTCGCCGCCCTATTCTTGCAGTCGGGCGACGCAAATCACCACAGGCATTCATGGTCCTGGTACATGGCTAGGAGATCACGCACAAAATCAGGGCTCTCAGCCATCTGCCAAAAAACAACATAGTGTGTTACCAAAACACATGCATGTACATATCAGGTCACACCCTACTCTGTGTGGGCAATCCATGTCCAGCACTAGCAATGACAGGTGGTCTGGTAGTTAGCTTGTGTATGCAGAAGCATTCATGGCCTTTATATGTGTACATAGATGTGACATGCTGCACATGACACGGGGCATATGTGTTTAGGGCCTGGGCAGGCAATGTTACAAAGTTGTATCATGTTGAAATGACACACATGGTGTACCACACAAAATTTAGACACAGGAATGACCTCAGCACATATTTATGGAACAATGTAGTTCTGTATAACACATTGTCATGTCATTGGTGGCAAGGATCATTATGTGTGAAACAGGACACGGAGGGGGTTAATGATGCGTAGGCGTCGTAAACCACACATCTACATGACGCTACATGAAGCTGTACATAACCCACCCATACATCTGGCAAAATATGGCTCGGAAGCCGAAAATAAGATACCATATATGAGAAGCACAATAGCATATCCACCGACTTACTGTCTGTCCAACAGAGTTCTGGTGATGAGACGCTACTACAACAATGCACATTGAAGTAGGAGCATGGGTGGCGGACCAGCTGGCCACTTTTTCAACACAACATGACCAATCAGAAAGAAGCACAGGCGCCTAATCAGTAGTCGCACGTGGCAAAGCCCAGGCGGCTACGTGAATTAGATGACACAGATGCTCTGTGATTGGATGCTTACCACATAAAAACCGCTAACGACTAAGCTATGGCACGCTTGCTGGCCAGAGTCATTAAGTAAGTACTGATGTTCACACATGATTTGTGATATGGCTGTTTATAGCGTTTGATACATCTTTGCATTACGGATCGTTCTTGTGTACTGTAGCAGACGCCCAAGTCCTGGTGTATGTAGTCTGTAATGATGATGTGTTTGATTGATCTATTGTGTGCCGCAAAATGGATGGATGGCTTTCCTTGCCACAAAGCACCCTCCTCATTGACAATCCATTTTGCCTTTGCCTTACAGGATCATGTACCAAGGAGACCTCTGTGGTTAGTTTAGTGGAACATATGAAATGTGGCACATTGTACTGGCCTTTACCAGACAGAATGGAAGTGTTCTGGCGATACTGAGACGTGGAGTGGCCCATGTGGCTTGGGAATGTCTTAGGGATGAGCGAGTATACTCGCTACTATTCGGAACTCGCCGAATAGTAGAGGTATTCGGGTACTCGCTACTCTCCGAGTATGTTATGAGTACTCGGGAGTAGTGAGTAGTCCGATTACTTTCGCAGTGTATCTATAGATACACTGTGAAAGTACCCTAAAAGTGAATAAAAGTTGTTAAAAATAATAAAATGACATACCTGTCCGACGCCTGCACCGGGACTGTCCCAGAAGACCTGCGATCACCAGACAAGGACCTGTGACTTCCAGCCCATCAGATGGCTGGTGGCGATCTGGCCAGATTGCAAGGACCTAGGTGTACTGCCAGGACCTTGCAATCTGGCCAATCAGGTGGCCATCTGGCTACTGGCCATCTGATTGGCTGGAAGTCACAGGTCCTTGTCCGGTGATCGCAGGTCTTCTGGGACGGTCCCGGTGCAGGCGTCGGACAGGTGAGTATGTAATTTTATTATTTTTAACAACTTTTATTCACTTTTAGGGTAGTTTCGCAGTGTATCTATAGATACACTGCAAAAGTAATCGGATTCGCTATACTCGCAACGAGTACCGAGTACCGGGACCTACTCGTTGCGAGTATAGCGAGTCCGAATAGTGCGATACTGGCTCATCCCTAGAATGTCTGCCTGTGAAGATCCGGCCTTATTAACACAACAGGGATGTCTGTTGGACATGATGAATATGCGATTGTCAGCTGCGTGGGATGATGATTTGTCAGTAGCACATGGCTCTGGTACGTTTAGCATGTTCTTGTATTTAATTGATAACAAGCATCTGTCTGTATGGTTGAGCTTTGTATTTTCCCAGGCCTTGTAGTAGTACATATACATTATGGGCAGCTATATGGGGGTATGGTAATGATGTCACAATTTGGATGATGGAGATATAGTTGTGGAGGAGGCCCATGGGTGTAGTGATAACAGGTGTTGTTGTGAGGCAGTGTAATGTTGTTTGTGACCGTTCAATGGTGCCAAATATCTATGTGGTTGGCCATATGAGCAGAGTCTGCTAGGATGTGCGTAACTGGCTAGGAGATGAGTAGGGAAGGAGGTAGTGGTTACTTTTGATGCCTGATAACGTGTTCTTTTGATGATAGGCTTTTTTTGTTCCTTTTGCAGGGGTTGGTACGTGAGATCATCATGGACCCTGGTGGAGATATTACCGTGGCTCTTGCCTTGGTGGAAGAGGACTTGTGGCTGGAGGAGAGAGTTGAGAGGCTGCGGGCTCACAGACCACGGTGTGTGTGGGTTAGGGATTGGCTTCGGTAATGGTCACTCCCTGAAGAAGTGCCAGGAGTTGGCACGAAACATGTTGGGGTAAACCTGGAGCAGTACGGACCCTTCCTTTACACTATTAAAGGGTGAGTGCTCTTAATCAGATCCTTGATGAACTTTCTGCTCCCTCTAAGTGGGTTAGGTCAGCATTCAGAGTGGTTGTATGTGGTGTTCCCTATTAACCCCTGCTGTTAGACACAAAAAAACTCCCCCACAGAGAAGTTTCATGATTAAAGGTCTGATCTATTGTTGCTTCACTCCATTATATGACTTGCACTTTAATGGATCTGTTCTTTTTCTGGGTTGTTTTTCCATCCACAATTCTTTAATCCTTCCAGCCTCACACTGAGGTTATTTTGTGACCACAATTGGTTTTTAATCACCTATGTATGTTTTGTTAAATAAAGTAATATTAATTGCATATTACTATTGGTTTGGGTGAATTTTTGTCCAATATTGGGTTTGCTGAACACCTTCTGGTGATCAAAATTGAAAAACTCATATCCTCTATAAAAATTACTAATATTAATGAGTTTTTGACATGTAAAAAACTATGATGCTGTGTTCTCCTATGATCATTTTAATCAAATATCTATGTGGGTGGCCATATGAGCAGAGTCTGGTAGGATGTGGGTAACTGGCTAGGAGATGTGTAGGGAAGGAGGTAGTGGTTACTTTTGATGACTGATAACGTGTTCTTTTGATAGGCTTTTTTTGTTCCTTTTGCAGGGGTTGGTACATGAGATCATCATGGACCCTGATGGAGATATTGCCTTGGTGGAAAAGGACTTGTGGCTGGAGGAGAGAGTTGAGAGGTTGCGGGCTCACAGACCATGGTGTGTGTGGGTTAGGGATTGGCTTCGGCAATGGGACAACCTGAGTCACATGCGCCTGCTACATCAGCTGGAGGATAGTAGTCCGCATGATTTCAGGAACTATCTCCGTATGTCCGAGGACTCTTTCACATTCCTCTTGGAACGCATAAAGCCATTGATAGCCCGACAGGACACTTTGATGTGTCGAGCTGTGCCACCTGAGGATCATTTGGCTGTAACTTTGAGGTTCTTGGCAACAGGTTGTTCGAGGACAGACCTGCTGCAGTCTCACGCCCACTGCTGAGCCGCCTGATACCTGAGACGTGTGAGGCCATCGTGAGTTGTCTGCCATCCTACATGCAGTTACCAACAACCTCCGCTGGATGGATGGATGTTACCAGAGGTTTTGTTGATAGATGGCAATTTCCAAACTGCGGAAGTGAATTGGATGGTAAGCACGTGAGCATCACGCAACCCCCCAACACAGGGTCCTTGTATTTTAATTATAAAGGATATTTTAGCGTGGTCCTCATGGCCCTGGTGGATGCTCACTATGAGTTCCTCTACGTGGACGTTGGTACGAACGGCCGTGTCTCAGATGGGGGTGTGTTTGCACACAGCTACTTGGCCCAAGACCTAAGGAGAGGTGCTCTGAACTTGCCCTCAAATGATGTCACGACTGGTCATCTAAACTTTGCATTTGTGGGGGATGAAGCCTTCCCACTTCAGGCTCACCTCCTACAGCCATATCCCCAGAGGACGGTAACTTCTGAGCAGCGCATTTTCAATTTCCGGCTATCCCGGGCTCGCTGTGTGGTTGAAAATGCAATCGGGATCATGGCCAAAAGATTCCGCGTGTTTCATACGCCTTTGCATATGAAACTGGAATCTATCGATGTGGTGGTGCTGGCCTGCTGTGTGCTGCATAACTTCCTGCGTCGTAGGGATCGGTCATCATACACGCCGGCAAGTTAAGTGGATTCTGTGGACCCCACAACAGGGGAGCTCTATCCCGGGGATTGGCGTGCTGCCGACCATGGTGTGACGCTACTCCAGCTGCTGAACCACGGTCTGAGTCAGCAGGATGACAGGAGCAACAGAGACACATACTGCTTCTACTTTAATGGCCCTGGGGCAGTGGCCTGGCAGCCCCAGCAGGTGTAGGGTGGCTGGTGTTGTGAGGCAGCAGCATCAGGAGGAGTGTGGAGTCACCAGGGTAGCTGCACCAGGAGGATTATGGTGGTGTTTTGTTTATTTTGGGTGCTTAAACATTAGTTAGTTAGGTTTTTTTTGTTTTTTTTTCTGTACTCTCAAATGTTTGAGTATGGCCATTCTTTATCATCATTTTCTATTTATTTGTGTGATCTTCTGTTTTTAATGTTTTGTGTGTGTTGTTATCGGCCATGTTCACACACATGCGTTTTTTTGCCCATCCCTGCGTTTTTGGGGTGTGAAAAAAAACGCAGGTGCATTAACGCAGGGTACATGTGAGTGTACATGCGTTTTTCAGGAGCACTTGCGTTTTTTTCCCAGGTGTATTTCCCCAAAAACGCATGCGGTTTTTAACATGGGCCCCTATGGGAAACGCCTGCAAACGCAAACGGAAACGCATGGCACATGCAGACACCTGCGTTAACGGTAGCGTTTTTGTAAAGGAGTCATCAAAAATGAAACTTTTTTTTTTTCAATAGCACCCCCCCCCTTCTATATAATAAAGAAAATACAAAAAAAATGTATGATAGTACCTCCCCCCCCCCCCCCCCCCTTGGTCGTCATGAAAACGAAAAAAAAATTCCTTTGCTATCATAAAAAATTTTTTTGTATCTTCTTTATTATATAGGGGGGGTGCTATTGAAAAAAAAAAAATTTCATTTCTGATTACCCACTTTGCAAAAACGCTAGCGTTAACGCATGAGTCTGCATGTGCCATGCGTTTCCGTTTGCGTTTGTCAGCGTTTCCCATAGGGGTCCATGTTAAAAAACACATGCGTTTTTGGGGAAACACACCTGCGTTTTTTTCCAGCACCCAAAAACGCTGCATGCAGGCACATATGTCCTTAGTGTTGTTTGTAGCTTACCGCAATCACACACAGACGCACACATAGCCATTCTTAGTGTAATCCACTGTACTGCACAAGACCACTCCTGTGTGACACTTTGGCTCCTCGAAAGTGTGTTGCAGGAGCCACAATTGACGACACGAGCGTGTATTTGTGACAAACTCCGATAGACAATTGTGTCATGTATTATGAATACCAAATTGTAAAGACCGGGCACTACTGGGATTTTGTGTTGGGAGTTTCCCGTGTATCAGTCGTCTTAGATGAGGCAGCTATGCACCTGGGTCTGCTCACTCAAGTGTATGTTACATAAAACAGTCCAGAAAAAAGAGGGCACTCACCCATTTGGTGCTTCTTAGGAATTTATTCCCTTTTCAGGGTTCCGTTCAGGATTCCATCAAGTACAATGGAGGGAGGGGGGGACGTGAATAAAAGTCCTGCTTACCTATGTCAGGTCTGCCTCACTCTGTCACTAAGAGGGTAAGAAGCGCCCGTACGTGTTTCATTACCAGAACTTCCTCAGGGAACACGACCTGCGGTATAGTAAGAAGTGAGGTCACCGTTGCCATAGCAACAGCGGTGACTATAGCAATGGTGATCTCATCGCTTACTATATGACAGCGCTGAGACCTGACCTTAACAGCTTTACTATTGCTCAGGACTCATCGCTGTCATGTAGTAAACAGTGAGGTCACCATTGCCATAGTAACCGCTGTTTGCTATGGACAGTGCTGAGATCTGCGCTATACAGGGTGGTCCAAAAGTAGGTGGACAGTATGTGTAATAAGGTTATGAAGGGGGAGATTTGTCAAACATGGTGTAAAGTGAAACTTGCTCAGTTGCCTTTAGCAACCAATCAGATTCCACTTTTCATCCCTCACAGACTCTTTGGAAAATTAAAGGTGGAATCTGATTGGTTGCTAAGGGCAACTGAGCCAGTTTCACAGATCTAGTTTTCACAGATAGATCTCCCCCAAATCTGTTTTCTTTTCAGATACTTCAGATAACCCATAATGGCAATTTATATATAAATCAAAATAAATGTTATTATTTTCTGTCCACCTCCTTTGGAACCACCCTGTAAAGAGCAGGTCTCAGTGCCGTCATATAGTAAGCAGTGAGGTCACCATTGCCATAGCTATTAGTGGTTACTATAGCAGCAGTGACCTCATGGTTTATGACATGCGCTATATGACAGCCCTGAGACTGAGTGCTATAGTAAAGCGGTAAAATGCAGGTCTCAGTGCTGTCATATAGTAAGCAGTGAGGTCACCATTGCCATAACAATAGCGGTTACTATGGCAACGGTGATCTCACTGCTTACTATATGGCTACATTCACACACTGCATTTTTGCTGCATTTTGTGAGGATCAGTTTTGGTGCAGAAACTGCTCCAAGAATCGATCCTCACAAGGCGCAGCTGTGTGTGTGTGAATGCTGTTGCACTAATTACTCACCTTGCCACGCTCCCACGGTGACCACCAGTGAGGTTCTCATGCCGGAGGCCACAGTGTCAGTGCCTCTAGGACCCTGCAGCCTACGCATGTGACCAAGTGATGTCACTCGGTCAAATGGTGCAGTGCCAAGTCCTCTCGCAGTTCCTGCAGCCTCCCAGTATGAGAACATTGCTGTGGAGATCACCGGGGAGAGCAGGAAGGTGAGTAATTAGCGCAGCAGCGTTTACACATAAAAGGCCGCTACGCTATTTAATCACCTCACCACGCTTCCCTGGTGATGAACAGAAATGTATATTATTTTAACTACTTTAAAGAAAATAACAAAATAACAAAATTGACTATTGGAATGTTCAAAAAAATAGCAGTGTCGGCATTTGTCTTTACAAAGTCAAAATATGCACTTTTTTTTAGGATTTAGCATTCCTATTAATCACTTACTTATTATTTAGTTGTATAACCACAGTTTTTAGAACTGCTTCACATCTATGTTAGGCTAGGGTCACACATGCAGATTTTCCTAGCGTTTTTGGAGACCTGTGTTTTCTGAAAACGCATGTAAAAACGCACCCATGCAATAAACGCATGCCCCAATAGCAAAAACGCATGTCTGAATGTACCATGCGTTTTGGGGTGGGTTTTTGGCACAGCACCAAAAAAATACTGCATAAGCACCATTTTTTGAAAACTGCACTCAAAAATGCAGCAAGCAGTATTTATTGGTGCTTTTTCAAAAACGCATGCGTTTTTGTAACATGGGGCTTTATGGGAAATGCATGTGTTTTTGAAAGTGTCAAAATGGACATGCTTTTTTGCATGCATTTTTGCATGCGTTTTTTAACAAAAGGCATGCGTTTTTAGGGGCTTTTTATGGGGGCCCCACACCTATCAGCAAAAACGCAGGCAAAAACGCAGATGGCCAAAAAACAACTTAAAAAATGCATGGCATGTTTGACCCTAGCCTTACATAGAGTCAAACAATGTATGCACCTGTCAACTGTTATTGCAGCCCAGAATGCTTTGACCACATCAATTTATTTGCATTTGGTGGCTTTGCCTCAGAAATAGCATTTTTTTTACCCCCACAAGTGCATTAAAGGGAACCAACCACCCCCAATGACCCCCCGGACTATTAATATCAGTCCCTACACACAGCACATACATGTGCTGCACTGTTTTTTGCTAAATAAACTGTTTTTTAAAACTAAAGATAATGATTTTTAAAGTTTAAAACGGAACGACGGTTGGGCGGGACTTATCTGTGGAAACCGCCGAGATCTGATGTCAATCATCTTCCCTGTCTCCCCTCGCAGCATTGAAGTTCAGCCCTTTGTGCAGCGTCACAGCCCTGTGCACGGGCTCGCATGCCCGTGCACACGTCATCATCTACAGCCGGGAAGCGAGCGCGCGCTCTGACTTCCTGCGCTCGGCTATGGAAGACAGAGCGCGCGCTCGCTTCCCGGCTGTAGATGATGACGTGTGCACGGGCATGCGAGCCCGTGCACAGGGCTGTGACGCTGCACAAAGGGCTGAACTTCAATGCTGCGAGGGGAGACAGGGAAGATGATTGACATCAGATCTCGGCGGTTTCCACAGATAAGTCCCGCCCAACCGTCGTTCCGTTTTAAACTTTAAAAATCATTATCTTTAGTTTTAAAAAACAGTTTATTTAGCAAAAAACAGTGCAGCACATGTATGTGCTGTGTGTAGGGACTGATATTAATAGTCCGGGGGGGTCATTGGGGGTGGTTGGTTCCCTTTAAATTAAGGTTTGGGAATTGGGCTGGCTGCTCCCCAACTTCAATATTGTTGAACTGGAACCGAGATTTTGCTTGTTTAGTGGTGTTTTTCGGGTTGTTGTCCTAATGAAATGCCCATTTCAAGGGACTGTCATCTTTAACATAAGGCAATATGACCTCTTTAACTACTTTGATATATGCACACTGGTCCAAGATACCTAGTATGCAGTAAATAAACCCAGCACTATAATAAGAGAAATATGCCCATATCATCATGCTTGCACTACCATTATTCACTGTCTTCAGAGTGTACTGTGGCTTGAATTCAGAGTGTGGAGGACGTCTGATAAAATGTCTGCGGCCCTTGGACCCAAAAATAAAAGTTTTACTTTCATCAATCCACAAAATGTTTCTTTATATCTCTTTGGGCCAGTTGATATATTCTTTGGCAAATTTATCCGCTTCAGTACATGTTTTTTTTTTGGGGACTTTGTGGGGACTTCTTGCTCATAGATGATCTTCACACAGGCTACTTCTAACTGTAACAATACTCACAGGTAACTTGAGACTGTCTTTGATCATCTTGGAGCTGATCATTGGCTGAGCCTTTTCCATTCTGGCTATTGTTCGATCCATTCGAATGGTAGTCTTCCATTTTCATTTACATCTATCTGGTTTTGCTTCCCATTTGAAAGCATTGGAGATCATTTTAGCTGAACAACCTATCATTGTCTGCACTTCTTTATAAAGGTACCGTCACATGGCACAAACGACATCGCTGATACGTCACGGGTTTGGAGGCGTACCAGCAACGTCGTTGCGGCCTCATTGTGTGTGACTCTGGTAAGTTGTTACGATAAATCGTTGGATTAGAGTTGACAGGTTTACCAACATGTTGGAAAACCTGACGATCTCAACTCCCGCAACCTGCTGCATCATTCTGTTTGACACAGCAATAACGATGTAGTGGATGACTTCGCCCATTCACAGCAAAGAGCAGGGATCATTCGCAGGGTTTATGAACGATACCTGCTCACAACATCGTTGGTGAGTTGTCCATGATATCTAGATGTGTGACATCACACCAGCGATGTTGAAATGATGTCAAAAACGACTGCGTGCCCCTGAGATTGTTGCCGACATTGTTTCAACATCGTGCCGTGTAATGGTACCTTAAGGTTTACCCTCTACAATCTACTTTTTTAGCAAAGTATGCTGTTCTTCTGAACAATGTCTCTAACAACCCATTTATCTCAGGCTTTGAAGGAGAAATGCATGTACAATATGTGTTGGCTTCACCCTTAAATAAAGACCGCCTGATTCACACCTGTTTCTTCACAGAATGATTGACCTCACTAACTCCACACTGCTATCATTTTGAACACACGCTCTTTTAATTAATTATGTAAATACACAGACTCATAAACATATCCTAATCCATATCCCTATGCTAATATGTACTAGGTGCAATATTAATATTGGCAAACACCTCCAATTAGAAATGTAATATAGCTCTCCTGAATAGTTATGTCACTTACCTCATGTGCAGGGCATTACAGTAGCTTAGATGTCCATGGTTGTGGCCATGAGCTACTAACTGTTACAATATGAGTGGCCGTAACCATGGATACCTAAGCTGCACTACCGTGCACATGAGGTAAGAGACATAGATAATCAAGAGAACTATACTACATTTCTAAATGGCGGGATTTGCTAACATTTTTAATATTACACCTACTACATATTGAGATAGGCTCTTGGGCATGGGAATACCCCTTTAAGGAAATCCTATAATATTCACATATAAATGCGGCATGTGTTAAAAAACATAGATCATATAAAATGAAACTAAATTTACAACTAGCATCTTGTTACTTAGCAGATTTATAAGGCTGCTGTTACATCAGTGTTATGCTGATGTTTGCGACCAATCCGGCAGATGGCGCCGCAACTGCCATGATCAGCCGCCTAACGGCCGACTTGTGGCCCGGATCAGGCAAGCCCCATGCATTGTTTACCTGTGCACACTGATAGAATGAGTGTTGCAGTTTTTTTCTCTCTAGTATATATTGTGGGTTCACACCCATTGCTGCGCACCCTTCCCCCACCTTGTTGACCTGTGATGCAATTGTTCTCTGTTATCACTTTTTCTAACTTGCCCATACAAAAGGAGGATTTAACCCAGGTAGAGGCAGAAATTGATGATTAGGGACTCAGTCCAAGAGACACGCCTCGACGTGGCGACTGGGCGGTTTAATGATTTGGCCTTATTTTTAAAGCTAAGTGTCTTCATTTTTGTATTCTTGATTAACTGAAATAATTTTGTATATTTTTATGGTCAGAGCAGTGCAGCTTTTCTTTTTTAGTGCTACACCCGCCGGCTACTGCAATTGAAACTGGGATCGGTGATAGGCCGGAGATATACAGGGTGAGATGCACATGAGACACTCGCATGAGACTCGCATGCATCCCCGGCATGGCCGCCGACTATCTAGACAGGAATGTATCAGCTGCATGTGTTTCTATGGAACTGATGCACTCTTGTCCAGAGAGCCGGCGGCCATGCCGGGGGATGCATGTGAGATTTGTACGAGTATCTCGCATGCATCTCGCATCAGGTGTCTCCGGCCATTGTCCCAGTGATCAGGCCCCCAGATATCTGGAAGTTGTTACTGGAATAATTTCCAGACTTGAGAATACAGTATATAATGATTCACTTTATGACACAACTACGGAATAAAGTAATTTAAGGATATTGTTGTTCTGTGTTACTTTGTCATTAAATTTGTACATTCTATGTCACTGCTATGTTAGTTATTGTTATTACAAAATTATGCATCTTTTTTTTTCACTCATCACAAACAATGATCTACACTCAAGAAAACGAAACAAATTATTTTTTTTCATGTCATTGCATGCGATCATATTAAACTTAACAACTTGTAGTAGAGCTTAATAAAATATAAGGCTTTAGCTTGTAAGTTTATTAGCTTTCTTAGAAGGTTAGATGGGGTTTGGCAAATTAGGGTAAAATAAATAGAATGCAATAAAATAGTGATATAAACATGTCTGTACTTGTTGAATATTGCTGGTGGGAATGAAAGCACTTTTGGCCCTTTTTGTCATTTGCGTTGGAGTTATATATTGAAACAGTCTATCAAAATACACCGATACATAATTTATGACTTGAGTTGTATTATAGTTTTCATGTAACACATTTCACACATGGCAAATCCTTTCATAGCAAGACTTATCTTTTTTTGCAAGTCCAGAACAGTTGTTATAAAACAAACATTATAAATAATTAAGCCCGTGATTTTAGTTTTAGTCTAGACGTTGTACAGTAGTTGTAAAATCTAACTGAAGCTAATTTAATACCGATAGAAAAAAATGTCTGTGACCTAATTAAAGAACAATGAGAGCAAACCACAATGCGGTTATTTTTTTAGGTGGAAAAGTTTGTCAGAGAATTTTATTAATAAATGATAAATTCATTTTATTTTTCTTCAAACAATGAAGCTGCTAGTTGTATTCACATCACATTCTGAACTAGAGATTACTACACTCCTTGAAGTTTGCCACCCAACATATGGGCAAAGTAAGTAAATTCAACTGTTCGGGTAGTTTTAACTTACTCTTTCAGTAAAATATAAAAATGGCAGAAAGGCAACCATAACAATTCAATTGGAATATTTTAATCACAAAATAAAGGTAAATTAGTGTTATTAATTAGTTTTTTTAAATTCACGATGCGATTAAACTCCTTAGGGCAGCCTTAAGGGTGTAGTAGTCCGAAACACAAAATTTTGTAAATAAAATAATTACAGAATAATATCTAAAGAACACAAGGCTATAAATGAAACATTGAAATAAATTATACAGTTAAGGCTAACATCTACTGATGTATACAGCAAGAGGCCACATACAACCTCTATATACAGCAGGAGGTCACACACACACACCAGTATTTAGAAACAGCGCCCAATTGGGCTTAAGCATACAGGACAAAACCCTCCACATAACAGTTTAGGTGGAGGGGATGTCTAACGCATAAAGGTACTCGAATGAGCGTTTAAATACAAAGAAACAAAGAGTACTATGCAAAACTTAACATTTATTGGAAAACGTCAATAAAAAAGATTATAAGGTGGCAAAAACAGTGCATATACTGAGAGCCAACCAGGACAACAGGGGGTTCGTACATAGCATAAAGTATCAAATGGGTGTGCAAAGTTTCTCAACATAATACAGAGTCCAGCACATACAATGATAAAGAACAAAAGTTCAATATGATACAACAAAAAGAGCGTCACTGCATCTAGTATGATCACATACAAATAAAGTGCTTGTGCAACATATAACAGGGAATATACATAAATCCCTAAAGTGATCCTACTCTGGCGCTTTTTTGAGTCAAAGTAAGTGCATGGCTCAATCTAACAAGTCGCTAAAGCATACCCATATTGAGTCAATGCAGGTCAATATGCCCTCCACAAGTCCTGTCTGGCTACAGCCCCGACGCGGCGTTTCGCTGCATATGCATGGTTGCTGCAGCTTCCTCAAGGGGGATGTATTGTTCGTCGAATGCAGCGAAACGCCGCGTCGGAAAAAGTAAAAATGGAGACACTTAGTTTTATAAATATGGCCATATCGATAAATCGCCCAGTGGCTACAATAAGGCAATTCTCTTATACCAGCTCCCTAACTTTCATTTTCAATCTCTATCTGCATTAAAAACCTCCTCTTATATAGGCAAGCTAGAAAACTGATACCAGAGAACAATAGCATCACGAGCAAATAAGGGTGGGGAAAGGGGCACTACATTAGGTGTGAACCCATAATACAATTTAGAAAAAACCTTTGGAACTCAATCCTATCAGTGTGCATAGGTGAAATGCAAAACACAGTAATTATAACATTAAGGAAAGCGGCATTCTGCTGTGACAAATAGAATACAAAAATATTTCAGCTAAGCAAAAAAAGTAAAAATGGACACCAAGCTTTATAAATATGGCCATATGAAAGTTAGGAACTCGGTCCACACCTCGACCTAGCGACTGTGAGGTTTATTGATATGGCCTTATTTATAAAGCTAAGGCTACCTTCACATTTGCATTTTCGTCTGCATGCTGATGGCATGCAGACACAAATGCAGTGAAACGCAGGGTCCAATGATGTGTCCGCAGTGGAGAATGTCCACCTGCGGATACATCACTGTGCAGCCCGGGCAGCCAATCGGTGTTGTCCGGGGGCGGGCCGGAGGCGGAGATCAGTGTAGGAGATCACCTCCTCCCCGCTGCCGGTAAGCTCCGGGACGTGTAAGCGGGTTAAACAGCTGATTTGACAGCTGTTTGAATCTCCAGCGCCGACACCAAGAGGAGATGTCGGCGCGGGAAGATTCAAACAGCTGTCACATCAGCTGTTTCTCCCCACCGACACCGCTAGAAGATTACCGGCGGCGGGGAGGAGGAGATCATCAGTGGCTCAGCTGATCTCCCGGTGGCCGTCGGTGATCTCCTGTGACATCACCAACGGCTACCGGGAGAGATTTCAATGGCTCCGCAGCGTTCTCCTGCGCTGTCAAGCGCAGAACACTGCGGACCCATTGACGCCAATGCATTTTTTGTGCTTGGGGAAGCTTGCTGATTTTCCAAGGTCCCCGACCGCACAAAAAATGCAACATGCTGTGTCCCGGGTGCGGACGGGAGACCCTGGAGGGAGCAGATATCTTCCGCATCCGCACCCGAACGCAGCAAACGCAGGCACTATGCGTTCCTATGTTAAACATAGGAATGCAGTGCGCATGCGTTTGACTGCATATGGGAACACAGCATACGCTGCGTTCACATACGCAAATGTGAAGGCACCCTAAGTGTCTCCATTTTTACTTTTTTAGCTTAGCTGAAATATTTCTATATTCTATTTGTCACAGCAGAGTTCCGCTTTCCTTAATGTTATAATTACTGTGTTTTGCGTTGCACCTGTGAACACTTACAGGATTGAGTGCTGCAGTTTTTTCTAAATTATTTTGTGCATATGGCCAGCAGTTTTTAATGTGCATACAGCTAACAGTCTCTATTGTGCGTATGGCCAACAGTCTTTAATATGCATATGGCCTGCAGTCTCTTATGGTCAGCAGTTTCTATTGTGCATGGTCTCTTATGGTCAGCAGTCTCTACCCTGTTTCCCCGAAAATAGGGCACCCCCGAAAGTAAGGCATGCCAGGGGGTTTAATGTGAAGTAAATAGAAAAATTCCGCACAGACCGGGTATTCTGATTTAAAACTCCAATTCTTTATTCATCCATACGAATAAAACACAAGTTCTGGGGTACACAAGCCCCCCTCCCACGCCTTACGCGTTTCGGTTAGAGCACCTTAATCATAGGCATACACAGCAGTGTCTGCACAACACATATATAGGAAACTTTACATGTACACACCCCCTACCATCACCCATGTGCAATCATTTAACAATTATTCCAGAATCAAAGAGTCAACTTTTTCAGAGAGCAGGTCAAAGTTCCAAAAATATTTTTGCAGGAAAAAACCAAATCTAATATAGCCAATAATATTTACAGGCTGGCCTTATATCTCTTACTACTGACTGAGTACTATATTCTATCAGGTTCGTTTTTACAGAACCTTCCTTTAGATCCATAAATAAATATACATATGTCTTACTCTACTCAGTCAGAGTAATTACAAACAATAGTCGACCAGACCAGTATTTAACAGATCATATATTAGTTTGCTAGTACATATAAGATGGAGAATAGTTATACCGTAATATTCATATATCCATAAATATGATTGAACATGACTGTATATGAATGTAAATATGAGAGATAGCTATGGTTTTTAAATCTCACAATGTTCTGCATGGGTATTTTCACACCCCCTTATTCATTATTCCCATCAGTCATTATTCTTATAGGTGATGTCTGAGTAAATCTACCTAAAATACAAAAGATATGATAAAGTTTTTATAAAGTTTTTATAATAACGTTTTTGTGGCGGGGTAGAGGTTATTTATTCAGATATTAATCAACAAATGGACAGCTTATTACATTACACTCGCTTGCCCCAATCGTAGCTGCCCTCCCCATCCCTGGGACGCCGTCAGGCTCATAAGCCTAATCAGCGGCACCATAAATAAGAGGAGCAGTTTTTGTGGCGGGGTAGGGGTTATTTATTCAGATATTAATCAACAAATGGACAGCTTATCACATTACACTCGCTTGCCCCAATCGTAGCTGTCCTCCCCATCCCCGGGACGTTGTCAGGCTCATGCCTAAACATAGGAATGCAGTGCGCATGCGTTTGACTGCATATGGGAACACAGCATACGCTGCGTTCACATACGCAAATGTGAAGGCACCCTAAGTGTCTCCATTTTTACTTTTTTAGCTTAGCTGAAATATTTCTATATTCTATTTGTCACAGCAGAGTTCCGCTTTCCTTAATGTTATAATTACTGTGTTTTGCGTTGCACCTGTGAACACTTACAGGATTGAGTGCTGCAGTTTTTTCTAAATTATTTTGTGCATATGGCCAGCAGTTTTTAATGTGCATACAGCTAACAGTCTCTATTGTGCGTATGGCCAACAGTCTTTAATATGCATATGGCCTGCAGTCTCTTATGGTCAGCAGTTTCTATTGTGCATGGTCTCTTATGGTCAGCAGTCTCTACCCTGTTTCCCCGAAAATAGGGCACCCCCGAAAGTAAGGCATGCCAGGGGGTTTAATGTGCCTGTAAATATAAGGCACCCCCGAAAATAAGGCATGTCTCTATTTTACAATATTTAACCACAGCATGCAGCTGTGGCTCCTCCAGCCTGCCCCCGCTTCCAGCCCGCCCCCCGCTCGTGTCCCGATGCCCGTCGCTGTGAGCGGTGCCGCAGATGCATGTAGACCGCCACCGCTCTATTTTTCAAGCCCCCGCCACTGTCCTGGCCAATCACAAGCCAGGAACTACCCAGCGGCCAATCACAGGCCATTCGCTGCATGACGTCAGCTTCTGGACTGTGATTGGCTGCCCAGTTGGCTCCTGACCTGTGAATGGCTGGGCCAGTGGCACCGTACACCTACGGCACCTGCGGCAAGTAGATGAGAGTGGTGCCGTCCTCCTTGCAGCGGCGGGCACCAGGATAGCGGCGGGCAGCTGAGAGCGGCGCCGGAATGCAGCAGGCACCGGTGAGAAGTGTCCCTGTCTGTGTGTGTGCTCCTGTGTGCATGCCCCTGTGTTTGTGTGTCCGCGTGTGTGCCCGTGTGTGTGTGTGTCCCTGATACCATATTGGGGGATGATGGGGTTACTTTATTGGGGGCCACAAGGGGATGATAAAAGTAAGACACCCCCGAAAATAAGACATGGCGCATCTTTAGGAGCAAAAATTAATATAAGACGCTGTCTTATTTTTGGGGAAACACGGTATTGTGCATATGGCCAGCAGTCTCTTATGTGCATACAGCTAACAGTCTCTTTTGTGCAGATGGCCAGCAGTCTTTAATATGCATACGGCCTGCAGTCTCTATTGTGCATATGGTCAGCAGTCTCTAATGTGCATATGGCCAGCATTCCTATTGTGCATACAGCCCACAGCCATTTCTATTGTACATAAGGCCTGCAGTTGACCCTATTGTGCATATAGCAAGCAGTCTCTATTGTACGTACAGCCAGCAGTCTCTATTGTGCATATGGCCAGCAGTCTCTATTGTGCATACGGCCCGCAGACACGTATATTGTGCATACGGCTCACAGCCATCTTCATTGTGTATACAGCCTTCAGCAGCCTCTATTGTATATTCTCGATTGTGTGTACAGCCAGCAGTAGTCTTTATTGTGTATACAGCCCACAGCAGTCTCTATTATTTATTTTCTATTGTATTTACAGCCAGCAGCAGTTTTAATTGTGTATTCTGTATTGTGTATACATCCAGCAGCAGTATCTATTGTGTATACAGCTAGCAGCAGTCTCTATTGTGTGTACTGTATTGTGTATACATCCAGCAGGAGTCTATATTGTGTATACAGCCAGCAGCAGTCTATATTGTGTATATAGCCAGCAGCAGTCTCTGTTGTGTATACAGCCAGCATCAGTCTCTATTGTGTATTGTCTATTGTGTATACAGCCAGCAGCAGTCTCTATTATGTATACAGTCCGCAGCACTCTCTATTTTGTATACAGCCAGCAACAGTCTCTACCGTGTATTCTCTATTGTGTATACAGCTATTGTCCCAAATCAGTCTCTATTGTGTATGTGTGTATGTACAGATATAGATATATATGCTGGGGTGGAGACTGTGCGGATTTCTCAGGGGGCCCTGAAATTCCTAGTGGCAGTCATGCCTGTATTACACCATGAGCCCACATAGAACCTATCAATTGTGGGAACCTGTAAAAGGTAACCCACAACTAGGGAGGGTGACTTTCATGGGAAGGAAAACTCACTGAGGGAGGTTATGTTTGGCAGCAAACAAATGAATTTTGGTACACTGGGTCCTTCAATCTTTTCCGTTTTCACTCAACAGTCCATAGCACCCAACAAGTCCCACAAAGATAGACAGAGTCCATTAAAATGGGGCACAGGCTAGCAAGACAATTGGTCACAGTCCATTAAGAGCACAGTCCATTTAGGGCACAGTCCAGTTAGAAAAATCCAAAGGAATAGATTCCAGCAAGCATAAATGGAACAAGTATCAGACGTATATCAAAAGCTTGCTATTTTAATGCTCCAAAATATCCTAAATGTATACAATCAGACAAAACACACAAGAATCAATAACCCCCCTAAAAACCAAAGTGTTTAGACGATGCTTTAATCATGGTTACAGCATCAACAAAATGCATTGGTTTTAAGGGGGGAATTGGGATTTTTGTGCTTTGCATGTATGTTTTGTACTTTTTGTAGCATTAAAATAGCAAACTTTTATTATACCGTATGTCCGATACTTCTTCCATTTATGCTTGCTTGAATTTTTTCCTTTGGATTTTGCTAAATGGACTATACTGTAAAATAAAACAAATGTGGAATGTAAAATGGTCGAAATAAGGGCTAGGGGACTGCAAAAGAAAGCAAAACAGGGGGGAAAAGCAGGACAATTGCCTTGCAAACAAATGTAAATAGGGAAATGACTTAAAGGGGTTCTGTCACCATAGCAATCATACTTAATACGAAGTAAATCAATGAAAATTTTAAGTGTCACCATGGAGGCAAAATTGAGTGCCCCACTGAGCTCATTTTCAGAGTTCCCCTACAGAGCAAAATGTTAAAAATATCCCCATAGAGTCTAAATTCTCTGAGTGCCCATAAGAGCCTGTTTTCAAAATTTCCCAGCAGCGCTAAAATGTTAAGAGTGCCACTACAGAGCCTGTTTTCAGAGTTCCACCAGAGAGCAAAAATTAAAAAAAAAGAAGCCTCCACAAAGCAATAATTTTAAGAGGGTCCCCATAAAGCCTATTTTTGGAGTTGCCTCAGAGAGACAACATTTTAAGATGATAATCAAGGTCCAACTAATTTATATTTCACCTTAAAGCATAAAAATCCAAATCACCTGTAACCCACTCCCATAGAGTGCAGAGATGACAAGTGAAACTACATCATTTCATCATAATCAATTCTTTATTATTAAAAAATGTATTTAAAATTACAATTATTCAGGTACCACAAAAACTAATTCATTAAACCACAATATAGGTGGGCCAATATCATATATATCTGTCTCCCCGCATATAACTCAATTCAATAAAGCACATTTGGTATAACCCTTATTGTAAAGGTAATCAGGCTCCAGTAACCACATTCCCAAATCCTCACTCAGACTATTATCTATAGCATACAAGTGGTCCTTTAAATTACCGTGTGCTGCAGTTGTTTTCAGGATGAGTACATGCAAGATGGCCCCCACCTAGTCTGCCGACGCACGTTTTAAGTTAATTTTCTTCTTCAGGGCGTGAAGAAGAAAAGTAACTTGAAACGTGCGGAGACAGATATATATGATATTGGCCCACCTATATTGTGGTTTAATGAATTAGTGTTTGTGGTACCTGAATAATTGTAACATAGTAACATACATAGTAACATAGTATTTAAGGTTGAAGGAAGACCTTAAGTCCCATCTAGTTCAACCCATAGCCTAACATGTTGATCCAGAGGAAGGCAAAAAAAAAAACATGTGGCAACACTAAGCTCCACATTGGGGAAAAACATTCCTTTCTGACTCCACATACGGCAATCACGCTTGGTCGCTCTTCTCTGGACCTGCTCTAGTTAAGCTATGTCTTTCTTATACACCGGAGACCAGAATTGTACTTAGTATTCTATGTGTGGTCACACTAGCGACCTGAATAGAGGTAAAATTATGTTCTCCTCATGAGCATCTATGCCTCTTTTAATGCATCCCATTATTTTATTTGCCTTTGCAGCAGCTACCTGACACTGGGCACTAAATGTGAGTTCATCATCTACCCATACACCCAGGTCTTTTTCAGTGATAGTTTTGTCCAGTGTTTTACAATTAAGAACATAATTATACATTTTATTTCCTCTGCCCAAGTGCATGACCTGACATTTATCCCCATTAAAGCTCATTTGCCATTTATCCGCCCAAGCTTCTAGTTTACATAAATCCTCCTGTAATATAAAATTGTCCTCCTCTGTATTTATAACCCTGCAGAGTTTAGTGTCATCTGCAAATATTGAGATTCTACTCTGTATGCCCCCTACAAGGTCATTAATAAATGTGTTAAAAAGAAACGGGCCCAATACTGACCCCTGTGGCACCCCACTGTTAACTGTGACCTATTCTGAGTGTGTTCCATTAATAACTACTCTTTGTTTCCTATCACTGAGCCAGTTCTTAACCCACTTACAAATATTTTCCCCTATCCCCATTGCTCTCATTTTATGTATCAACCTTTTGTGTTGCACCTTATCAAAAGCTTTTGAAAAGTCCATATACACCACGTCCACTGCATTTCTTTGGTCCAGCGCAGAACTTACCTCTTCATAGAAGCTTATTAGATTAGATTGACAGGAACGGTCCCTCGTAAACCCATGTTGATATTGGGTCATGAGGTTATTTTTAGAGATGAGCGAGCACTAAAATGCTCGGGTGCTCGATGCTCTGGCTGAGCATCCCAAGATACTCGTGTACTAGGCCAGAGCACCATGCCCAATGTAAGTCAATTAGTGACAGGCTCCACCCACAGACTTCTGGTTATAAAACGAGTATTTCTGGAAAAGGGCGGGAGGGTGGGCTTTTTCAAATCGCCGCAGCATACAACACCTAACAATCAATCTGCTCTCTGTGAGGTGCCAGCTCACTGTGTGCACTGAAGGAGCAGTGTATTTGTGTCAGATTGCTAATCATTAGCGAGGAGTCCGAGCATCTCGGCGGTGCTCGGTGCTCGCTGAGCATCCCGAGTACCGGGATACTCGTGCGAGTAACGAGTAGCGCCGAGCATACTCGCTCATCCCTAGTTATTTTTATTCAGTACAGCATTTCATTCAGTATAGCATCTCTTAGAAAACCCTCTAGGATTTTACCCACAGTAGAGGGTAAACTTATTGGGCTATAATTTCCAAGTTCCGTTTTTGTCCCCTTTTTGAAAATTGGCACCACATTTGCTATATGTCAGTCCTGTGGTACAGACTCTGTTATTATGGAATCTTCAGAGATTAAAAATAATGGTTTATTTATGACGTACTTAATTCCTGCAGTACTCTGGGGTGTAAAATTGTAATTTTAAATACATAATATAATAATAATGAATTGATTATGATGAAATGATATAGCTTCACTTGTCATCTGTGTACTCTATGGGAGTGGGCTACAGGTGATTTGGATTTTTACAAAATTTTAAGAGTACTCTATAGAGACTGTTTTCAGAGTTCCCCCACAGAGCTTACAAAACCCCTTTAATGTCTTCAAGACCAAGTGTGTACCTATAGTCTTGCAAGGTCAGTTGTTCCTGACCAAGCACATATAGGTATGTCCTTGAAATCATGCAGCCACTATGGCTAAAGCCATGTTGATAGCTTGATGGTGCCTGCTCTTTCTAACAGCATGGCACCTTAGCTCATCCTCACGAGGAGTGGTGTCACTACCCCACAACTATGAATGCGGTAATTGGCTGTTCAATTCTGAACAGCCAATCACAGTGATTCTAATATTTCAGATAATGAAATCCAGCTACAACTGCCCCAATCATAGGCTGGTGGTAAGAGATTGCAGTGTCACCTCCTCCAGCCCTGATTTAAGCGATCGTTCTGTGACATGCAATCACTCTAATCAGTGTCTAGTGGGGCAGAGTGATCCTGCAGTGACCACTCCCCTCAGCTTCATTCTGTATTAGGGAGTGAGGAGAGCGGTCCTTGTGCTGGTCTGCATCACAATCCTGCTGGTATTTGTGATGCCACAAGCAATTTTTGCTTGTGACACAACTTCAACTACTCCTACGTCCTTCCACTGGTGTGCTCTACTATTAGTGAGTAAAAAAAAGTTTGTTTTTTAACCCTGTCCCAGCTCTTTTTCTCCTCCCCACCCCCTTCTTCTGCCACTGAGCCCTGATCAGGTATGTGATCACTGATCAGGTTCGTGATGGATTGAGTTTTGACAGTTTTTTGGGGGGTTTTTGCATCATAACCATGTGTGCGTCCTGCAACCGGCAACCAATGATCAGGGATGCACATCCCTGATCGGTGTCTGTGCTCACTTTGGCCAGGAATTTTTTATTGTTCCCTCCCTGTTTTTGCACCACATAAGCGTGTGTGTCCTGCAACCACTGATCGGTATTTGGTTATTTGCTTTGTTTTTTAAGTAAAATAAGAATCAAATAAAAATAATACGTTTAGAATAGTTGATAGGGCTAGATTAGTTAGGGACTGTATTTTTTACTGAATATAGTCAGGGTTAGGGAGCATTCACATCTGCATATAAAGAAATTGCCTAGATTCTCAGCCAGAAAATGTAGGAGGCCCCTTTCACATTTCTGCGTTTGCTGCGTTTTGCTGCGTTTTGCTTCATTTGCGTTTTTTTCGCGTTTTTACTGCTAAAAACGCATGAAAACGCATGCGTTTTTATCCCCATTGATTTTAATGGGGACGCATGAAAAACGCATGCAAAAACGCATGTACAAACGCATGTGCGTTTGCAAAAACGCATAACGCATGCGTTTTTGCAAACGCAGCCCAAAACGTTGTTTGCCACGTTTTGAGCTGCGCTTGCAAAAACGCATGCGTTGTGCGTTTTTGCAAACGCACATGCGTTTGTACATGCGTTTTTGCATGCGTTTTTCATGCGTCCCCATTAAAATCAATGGGGATAAAAACGCATGCGTTTTCATGCGTTTTTAGCGGTAAAAACGCGAAAAAAACGCAAATGAAGCAAAACGCAGCAAAACGCAGCAAACGCAGAAATGTGAAAGGGGCCGGAGACTGTTACGGGTTTTTTTCTCAACTAGCATCCGTATGTCATACGCATATCATGCATATATCATGCAAATGTGCATTTCTTTTTCTTATCTATGTCATGCAAGTGATGTGCAAGTGAGAGGTTTTTTTTCTTGCCAGTAAAAAAAATGCACACTTGCCTAGCATTCAAATGACGTACAGATGCTAGATGAGAAAACAATGCACACTCGCATCACATATGCATGACATATGAATACTTGATGATGAAAAAAAACACATGACACTTTCCTACTTTTCCTGTCTGAGAATTTTATTGTGATTTTATTTTTAGATGTAAATGCACCCTTTATGTCAGTTGCGGGTGCTCAGCACTTTTTTTTTTACTAACGTTCATTTAGTAAGTTTATTTTTTATTTTCTCTTCTTCTACGTAGATTATTTTCTTTGCTGTTCTGCGCTCCCAACTTGTTTGGATTTGTGGTGCCACAATCTTTTCTGCTTGTGACACCACTCTCTGTGCTCAATGTGATTCTCATGCTGTTCCTCTGCTCCTGTTTTTACACCCATTCCTACACCTCCAGCCGATTCCTTTCTCCCCCTCTCCACTCTCCCCTTCTGCTGCCTAGCGCTGATCAGGTAATTGACTGCTCGAGTTTTGTTAGGTTTATTTTTTTTTACCACATCCATGTGTACGTCCTGCAGCCTCGAACCATGATGAATTTGGCCAGGACTTCTTTTTTGTCAGTCCCCCCTCCCCCACCCTTTTTGCACCCAGTTTTTTTTTACTGATGTCCGTTTACTTTCTTTTTTATTTTACCAAATATTAATATTCTCCTTTCTATTTTATCTTTCTAGATTCCTTCCTTTACAATTGTCTTGAGAAGTAAAAATGTTTACACCAAATACTCTCAAATGCATGCAATACACCCATGCACACCTCTGAATAAAGTTATGTTACGCACACACACAAGTGTCCTACTCACCCAACTTGTCCCAGTCCCAAAGACTGTATTCAGTGGAAGAGGTATATGCCATCATTGCCTCGGACACTGATAGTGAGGGAGAGGATCCTATCCTTCTTTATTCTTCCCACTTCTTGTTCTCCCCAAGTGACTCAGAACCACCACGGAGACGCTGCAGGACAAGAAATTAGCCAGAGCCCAGTGTACTGTCACACACTTAGATTGCGCTGACGCTGTTGGATGCTATTGTGTGTGTTTATGTTTGAATTTCTTCAGGAGCTGCATGAGGTTGAGGTGTGAAGGTCTTGCTCAGCTGCTAGTTGATGTGAGACTTGGATATGACTCACCTGCAATCCCCTCCCCCTGGCCTTTAAGTAGCCTTCCCTCTCCCCTGTCAGATGCCATTGTTAGAGTTATTTCCCCTTGGTCTCTGTGTTGTGAAGTTGCTTTGCTGCTGGGCTGAAGTACTTCCAGGATTTCCCTTGCCTTGGGAGTAGCTGTGGTTCTTGATCCGTGGGTGGAGGTAGGGCCTCAGTTTAGGGCTAATCAGGAGCTTAAGGCGAAAGGGTAACGACTAGGACCTTCTCACCATCAGAGGTACCTCCGAGATCTGGGCGAGCTAGGGACCCCCAGTTTCAGGGTCAGATTAACTCCCTCTGAATCCTTTTGCCCATCACACCATCCAGTCACCTGATTTCCTCACCTCCCAAGCGTGTCAGGCACGTGACCCCAACCCAGCACTAGTACTAATGACCCCCAACCCAGCCGTAGTGCTAGTGACTAGTGATGAGCGAGTACCAAAATATTCATAATCGCTATACTCGTAACGAGTACTTTGTAATAATTGTGTATTTGTTCCGAATAGCGAGTACAATGGAAGTCAATGGGAAATGGGAGTAATTTTCTGTTGGACCCACAAAGAAGTCTGGAGGCCTAAGGAAAAGTCTGAAATGGATGGGAAAATAATGAAACAGAATGGAAAGAGCCTGGAGAATATGCCTGCATGCATTTCTGACTCACATATGGTTTCTGGGAATAACTTTGTTGCAGTATTGCGCCACTTTTACAGATACACAAGAAAAACTTCCAAACCTAACCAAAATTGCATTTAACAGGCCAAAAAGGTTAAGAAACAATTTTTCCTGCATAATAACTTGTATAAAAGGCTAAATAAACCAGAGAAACAAACAAATATCCCTTTTATCGTTTGTTCACACATAGTATTGTGGCTTTTTTTTCGCCTTTTACAATTGTAAGGGCCTAGACTTAAGATAGCGTTACACACAGAGATATATTGCTTGCAACTCACTGGTTGCAGTGAAATCATGGACACATTGTTCCATTTGTACACGGCAACAAAATAGAACAATGTGTCCATGATTTCATTGCAACCAGCAAATTGCCAGTGAAATTGCATGCAATATTACGTTGTGTAACGGTACCCTTATACAACATTTGGCAAAATTTTGGAATCACCTGGCTTGGAGGATGTTCATTCAGTTGCTTAATTTTGTAGAAAAAAAGCAGATCACACACATGGCACAAAACTAAAGTAATTTCAAATGGCAACTCTCTGCCTTGAAGAAACACTAAAAAAAATCTTAAAAAGAAAATATGCTAGCCAGTAAGGGTACCTTTACACGCCGCAACCACGGCTGGCGATATGAGGCGATCTAACGTGTGCATGCACATTTTTCATGGTTGCCTCAGATCGCCAATGGCCGTATTACACGCTGCAATCTCGCCCTGAGAGAAAGGCGATGTGTCACCCGGGAAATCGCCTCACCCACAGCGGAACCAATCCGGTGGAATTCCCTCACCGCTTCACATGCCGCAATCCCAGAGGCAATGTGGGCATACATGCGCAGCACGGCGAAGAGGTGGGCGTGCCACAGTGGTTTACACCGCGCCCAATACAAGCTCATTCAACAACGCAACAGCGTTCCGATTGGTCAGCCTGCTCTGGAAGGCTGGCTAATACATGACGCTATTGCCATTGTGTGGTGTTGGATGGACAGCTCTTCAAATATGGCGCGGTGTCAATTGACAGCCAATGGAAACACAGTAGCCCACACCAATCAGTTCACATGGGGCGCGGACTACAGCACACTGTGGCACGCCTACGAGAATTCATAGGTGACGCTGATTCCATCACTATCACCCGTTCACACGCCACAACACAAAAATATCACCTTCATGATTGAGGCTGATTTTAGAGCAGTGCTCAGGAATCAGGCGACAGGCGATTTTTCGCCGCGAAAGTCCCCAATTACACACCGCAACTGTGAGGCAATTTACAGCGATTGCTCCAGGGTGACATATCGCCTTTAGCATTCCCAGCCGCAGCTGCGGCGTGTAAAGGTACCCTTATGGTTACTTTTGTAGACCAAGCAGGGGGAAAAATTAAGGAATCACTGAATTCTGAGGTAAAAATTATGGATTCATGACAAACAAACAAACAAACAAAGCAACACTCAAATACATTACTAGTATTTTATTGCACCACCTCTGGCTTTTATAACAGCTTGCAGTCTCTAAGGCAAGGACTTAATGAGTGACAAACAGTACTCATCATCAATCTGGCTCCAACTTGCTCTGATTACTGTTGCCAGATCAGCTTTGCAGGTTGGAGCCTTGCAATGGACCATTTTCTTCAACTTCCACCAAAGATTTTCAATTGGATTGAGATCCGGACTATTTGCTGGCCAGGACATTGACCTTATGTGTCTTCATTCAAGGAATGCTTTCACAGTTCTTGCTCTGTGGCAGGATGCATTATCATCTTGAAAAATGATTTCATCATCCCCAAACATCCTTTCAATTGATGGGATAAGAAAAATGTCCAAAATATCAATGTAAACTTGGGCATTTATTGAAGATGTAATGACAGCCTTCTCCCAAGTGCCTTTACCTGACATGCAACCCCATATCATCAATGACTGTGGAAATTTGCATGTTCTCTTCAGGCAGTCATGTTTATAAATCTCATTGGAACAACACCAAACAAAAGTTCCAGCAACATCACCTTGCCCAATGTAGATTCGCGATTCATCACTGAATATGACTTTCATCCAGTTATCCACAGTCCATGATTGCTTATCCTTAGCCCACTGTAACCTTGTTTGTTTCTGTTTAGGTGTTTATGATGGATTTTGTTCAGTTTTTCTGTATGTAAATCCCATTTCCTTTAGGCAGTTTCTTACACTTCGGTCACAGACATTGACTCCAGTTTCCTCCCATTTGTTCCTCATTTGTTTTGTTGTGCATTTCCTGGAGAAATATTGCTTTAAGAGTCTGGTCTTGACGCTTTGATGTCTTTCTTGGTCTACCAGTATGTTTTCCTTTAACAACCTTCCCATGTTGTTTGTATTTGGACCAGATTTTAGACACAACTGACTGTGAACAACCAACATCTTTTGTAACATTGTGTGTTGATTTACCCTCTTTTAAGAATTTGATAATCCTCTACTTAGTTTCAATTGACATCTCTTGTGTTGGTGCCATTATTCATGTCAGTCCACTTGGTGCAACAGCTCTCCAAGGTGTGATCACTCCTTTTAAGATGCAGACCAACGAGCAGATCTTATTTGATGCAGGTGTTCGTTTTGGGAATTAAAATTTACAGGGTGTTTCCATAATTTTTACCCCAGAATTAAGTGATTCCATAATTTTTCCCCCTGCTTGGTCTACAAAAGTAACCGTTACTGGTTAGCACATTTTTTTTTCAAGATTTCTTTTAGTGTTTCTTCAAGGCAGAGAGTTGCCATTTGAAATTACTTTAGTTTTGTGCCATGTCTGCTTTTTTTCTCCAAAATTAAATAACTGAATGAACATCCTCCGAGTCTGGTGATTCCATAATTTTTGCCAGGGGTGTACTCTTGTAGGTCCCTCTGTCATACATCACTTTTAGTTTGCTATTCCCCAGCACTTTACAAGGCCAGCTAGAATGTACCAGTAGGTATTTTGATCTTTAACCTGAGAGGCCTCAGGTGGCCCTGTAACATGCGATTTGGAGGGCACTCCTGCTTCTTATACTGTTTGGCGGTCACTCCCTCATTGAGACTCAGAAAGTGGAAAACATATTCCATAGCAGTTTACAATCTGCCCATTGTAATGCTGTGCTTGACCCTTCTTCCTCCAGCTTCATATGATACTGCGTCCCTAAATTCAAATGTTCAGAGGGCCTGCAGTAGGCAGGAAACCTGAGTTTAGTGAGAGCCCTCATGCAGCCCTGTAGCATATGTTTGGAAGGGCCCTCCTCTAGACATTTTGGGGGTCCTTCTTGTGTACATTTGAGATTGCCCACACTTATTCATATTGCAGGGCCCTAAACTCTATTATTTAACTCATTTAAGGGCAGAGACTACAGAGAAGAAGGGCAAGCGACATGGAGTACTAGAAGGTTGCAGTAACTGTGGCCTGCGATCCTCAGGTTTGGCTGAACTCTGTGAACCGGAAAAATAAAGCTGCACTAGTCAACTGGATGATGAGCTCAAATATATCTCTTGAGCAAGTCAATGGTCAAAGGATAAATGGTGCCCCACCTCCAGGATGGGTTGGAGAAGCTTCTCCAAATGGCTCAGAGATTTTGATTGACAATATTCCCCAGGTTATATAGCAAGAGAAGACTTCTTGATACTCTACTGCTTAGTCCAGTGCAGAATGTGCATCGTATTTCCAAATATTACTCCTGGGGCTGTGTCATAGTTGCAGGAAGACACCATGACAAGGGCCTCCCTTGCGAAACATTATCTACAATGGACTACTGTAGTAGTTGTGGCCCTCAATTCAAGTTTTCAGAGGGCCATCAGTCGGTCATCAACAGTCAGTGTATATTCCTGTTGAATATGTATCTCCTATCTCATTCACATTGTGGCACAAACCAGGCACTTTTTTTTCCAGATAGGGTGACTTACAGTAGATTTCTATTCAATATGTATCCCCTATCTCAGTCACAATGTGGCACAACCCAGGCATGTTTTTTTTTGCCAGACTGGGTGACTGACAGTAGATTTTTATTGATATGTATCCCCTATCGCAGTCACAATGTGGGACAACGTGTTACAAGGGCCTCAAATGACAAACATTCATTTGGTAGGACACTGTAGATTCCAGATTTGCCCACTGCACAATGTACATAGAGTTTTTAAAAATTAGCCGTATGGGCTGAGTCATAGTTGATACAAGATACGCTAATGTAACAAGAATACGAGGAGAAGTTACCTCAACAATCTTTTTTTATTTTTTTAGTGATGAACAGTGTTCAAGTTGCTTGGCCCCACCCGACGTTTCGACTACTTATGGTCTTCACCGGGGGTTGTGGAGCTGTATCATAACATAAAGATATAATGCCGAAAATAAAAAACATAGTGAGATTCACATAATGAACAAAACAAATCAAGATATCCTGTAAAATATTTGTTAAGGATAATACATACAAATATATACAATGACAGAGTAAGACCTTCCAGTACATCCCCGAAATAAGCTATACAGCTAAGGACTATCAAGTGACATTCAATTGTAAGATAAAATAAAATGAAATCAAAGAGAGGTGTTCTCAGTTAGCCAATTAGGTCCCTTGACTTACAGGATATAAAATGGATCAAGGGTTTATATGTAATACCGGATGCTAAGATATAGTAATATTAGTCTATGTAGGTTAAGCCACTGAAGGTAAGGGAGAGATAGAAAATTAGTCAAAAGATGATAGCTACAAGCTCAATGTATGGACAAGGTGAAAATAGCACTATTTCCACAGTTGATGCAGTGACCTAGAGAAATACATGGGTGAAAATGCATGGTGATCCATAATCTATGCAAAAAGTATAGTAGAAATGGTGATTAAAATATCTACCTCTGTTATCAGAAGAAATTTGCATATAGTCCTATGGATGGTGACCACACAAAATATAGCAGGCTTCCTATTACATATAGGAGAGAAGTAACCGATGTAAAAGATCCCACATTGATGCCAGAAACAAATCAATCATGGTGCTCAACAGTGATCTACCTTAGTAGTAGGGAATGCTTGGGCTCAAAAAGGTTCCTACAAGGAAATGTACCCATCAGTTGTCCGGGTGTAATGCATATGCTGAATGTAGGGGCAAAAAAGAGCTCCAGTTTACCTGTGATAATGGTGTCTTGGCCTGGGAATGTGTGGTGGAGAGAGGATGCTATGCGCGTCCTTATGAGGTCAGAGTAGGCGGAGCGCCACCTTCCTGCTTTCTATGCGTGGAATGCAGATTGCGCATGTGCAGTCAGTCCATTCGGCGTTTCCTCAACCGTGCATGCACGGTGAGAACACCAGAGCGCCAGTAATACAGCATTCACAAGCGGAAGGGCGGAATGTTCACATATGAAAAGGATATAAGTGATGAAATTTAGGCTTCTCAGTCAGGGAGGATAATCTCAGTGAGATTCATCGTGGGCACACAGTGATATAGTGAAATTAATTCCTGGATATCAGGTAAGGTGTTAGTGAATCTTTGAAAGAGATTGAAGAAACGGGTTAACTTAGGTTTCAAGATATAAAATCACTATGCATATGCATATAATAGAACATACATATACACAAGATAGGAGAACTTTAAACAATAACAACCAACAATGTACATTAAGTAACAAAAAGTTCAAATGGTAAGAGACATGCTGAACCAGATTATAGTACCATAAATACTGCACAAAGATGGTCCAGTTACAGGCTAGTCCTGTCTATTAGGTAAAAAATAACTCATTTGTTCTTCTGGTGAAAATGCTTTCGGTAAACCAATTAATAAGTGACCTCATATTCACGATTGAGTCTTTTATATGCATATGCATAGTGATTTTATATCATGAAACCTAAGTTCACCTGTTTCTTCAATCTCTTTCACAGATTCAGTAACACCCTACCTGATATCCAGGAATTATTTTCACTATATCACTGTGTACCCACGTTTCAATCTCACTGAGATTATGCGCCATGACTGAAAAGCCTAAGGTTCATCACTTATATCCTTTTCATATGTGAACATTCCACCCTTCCACTTGTGAATGCTGTATTTCTGCCACTCTGGTGTTCTCACCGCGCATGCGCAGTTGAGGAGACTCTGGATGGACCGACTGCGCATTCGCAGTTTGCGGTCCAAGCTCCCAGCAACCTGCATTCCACGCATAGGAAGCAGGAAGCCAGAGATTTCCTCTTTTGACTAATTTTATATCTCTCCCATACCTTCAGTGGCTTAACCTACATAGACTAATATTACTATATCTTAGCATCCAGTATGACACATAAACCCTTGATCCATTTTATATCCTGTTAGTCAAGGGACCTGATTGGCTAACTGAGACCACCTCTCTTTGATTTCATTTTATTTTATTTAACAATTGAATGTCACTTGATAGCCCTTAGCTGTATGGCTTATTTCGGGGATGTACTGGAAGGTCTTACTCTGTCATTGTATATATTTGTATATATTATCCTTAACAAATATTATACAGGATATCTTGATTTGTTTTGTTCATTATGTGAATCTCACTATGTTTTTTGTTTTCGGCATTATATCTTTATGTTATGATACAGCTCCAGAACCCCCGGTGAAGACCATAATTGCTCGAAACGTCAGGAGAGGCCAAGCAACTTGAGCTTTGTTCATCACTAAAAAAATAAAAAAACGAAAGTTGAGCTAACGTCTGCTCGTATTCTTGTTACATTATTTGTGTGCCGTGTATTTACATTATTCTTACCTGTACAATTTACCTGAGCACCATATTTTTAAGGTTTTTTTTAATACTATTAATTTAATGGTTGATACAGGAAGCCGCCATCTCAAGGGCCTCCAATCACAAACAGTAGTTAGGCTGGAATAGGAATACTGTCTTGGTTTTTCCACTACACAATGTGCATTGTGTTTCCAAAAATTAGCCCTTTGAGCTGAGTAATGGTTGATACAGGAAGCCAACAACCCGTGACAAGGGCCTCCAATCACAAATAGTAATTAGGCTGGAGTAGGAATACTGTCATGGTATGTCCACTGCACAATGTGATTAGGGTTTGTAAAAATTAGCCCTATGGGCTGAGTCAAGGTTCATGCAGGAAGTAAGCGGGTTTTATAGGAAGGGGTGAATGTTAACAGCAGTAGCATAAATCAGCATTTTTGGTGAATTTAGGTTGGCTTGCTTTCATCTGGAGGGATTAGAAACTGTGGAGAAATCCAGTCCTTGTTAAATTTAATTAGAGTTAGTCTGTCTGCATTTTCCATGGAGACGTGTATGCATCTATCAGTGATGATTACCCCATCAGAACTGAAAACACGCTCTGACATCACACTAGGAGCCAGGCAGGCCAGCATCCCCAAGGCGCATAAGGAGAGGTTGGATCAAGTGTTCAGCTTGGACACCCAATAATTAAAGGGAACTGAAGCATCAGAATGGATGCATGTATGATCACTTAACTACCCCATGACCATGTTCTGCAACGTCTCCCTCCTTGGCATTGTTACAAGCACAGATAGCCCTTTCTGTTGTGCTGGTTTATTGAAAATGGCCCAGTTTGTGCATATTTTCCCCCCACCTCTGTTGGGCATGGTGTTCGTGTCTCTCTCCATTATCCCATGGTGTGGAAAAGAGCCAGTACCTCTGCCACCAACGTTGTCTGAGGGTGATGTTTTCAGCAACTGATTGAAAACAGACATCTTGAACAATGCCATTGTGCAACTCTTTGGTGACTGCAAAAGGAGAGAAGGAAATTTTCTCCTTGAACCGTGGATCAAGAAAGGTGGCCAACTAGTATAGGTTGTTGAATATGTGTATCATGCAAGGGTATTTACACACACAGACAATTACACATGAACTGTGCCATGTGTGCCAAGCTACAAAAAGGCAAATGTTCCGTGTCTCCACCAGTAGGATAAGGACCTATCCTCTCCTCACGTTGACTTGCCTCCTCCTCCTCTCCAGCCCATCCAGGCTGGACAGACATGATGCTTGGGTTGGGTAACCCCTCTGTAACATTAGGAGTCCCCTCAGTAGCACAGAAAAAAAGTCCTCTCCCTCCTCATCCTCCTCATCTTCCTCCTCATCACCCAATGTTGCCTCAGAATATTGCCTGTGCTGGGTAGTATCACCCATTGGGAAATATGTCTCCATAGCCACATGCTGGGCACGCACAGCTTCCTCTTTGAGATTATGCAGTTATTGCTTCACCAGATACAGCAGCGGGATGATTACGCTGATAATAACCTGATCACTACTCATGAGGTTGGTGCAGTATTCAAAGTTCTCAAGAACCTTACAAATGTCAGCAATTCACACCACTTACCAGTTGTTATGTGTGGGGGCTGACTCCCAGTCTGATGGGCATATTGAAGCTGGTATTCAGCTACTGCTCTCTGCTGCTCACTAATCCTTTCTAACATATGATAGGATTAGCTCCACCACGTGCGCAGGTCGCAAATGTGTCAGTGACTTGACAAATTCAAGTGCTTTTGCAGTGCTGTAAGACCAGCAAAAGTGGTAGAGAAATGGCAGAAATGGGCGCTGATATGGCGCACCTTCCCAAGTAGGTGCGGCAAGTCAGGTTAAGTTGTCAGAAATTTCTGAACAACTAGGTTCAACACGTGAGCCATCCATGGCATGTGTACCAGCTTGCCTACCTTTAACCCCTTCACGACACATGTCTCAGCGTATGAGACATGAAAACTAATTGCTTCCCGACCGATGTCTCAGCGTCTGAGACATCTGAGGAACGCACTCCTGCAGCTCGAGTGAGGGTCTCACTGACCTGTCACTTGAGCTGAAGGTACATGGGGACATGCACTATTGCCCAGGGGGAGTCGCTTTGCCCCTCCAAGGCTACAGTCGCGGTAATTGGGGGTTAAAAATGAGACCCGCAATTACCGCGACTGTGCAGTTTGCAGTCTCCTTCCTGCTCTCTGTACGTGTTGGCTCCTCCTGCTCCTCCCATTCATTTCCCCTGCCCCTTCCTGTTCCTCCCCCCACTCATCCGCCCTATACCCCAATGATCCCTCTGTCCCCCTGCTGTCCATGGCTTCCCCCCCCGCTCATCCCCCTGTACCCCTGCTTTCTCTGGCTTCCCCCCGCTGTCTCTGGCCCCCCTCCTCTACCGCCGCGTCCCCCGCTGTCTCCGGCGTCCCCCGCTGTCTCCAGCGTCCCTCGCTGTCTCCGGCCCCCCTCCTCTATCTCCGGTGTCCCCCGCTGTCTCCGGCCCCATCCTCTGCCACCGCTCACCTCCTCCAGCTGCCGCCGCCTCCTCCTCCCGCTGTGCTCCAGTCCCCGCCGTCGGTCTTCCTCCTGCAAGTCACCGCCAACCTCTGGTAGGTCCCCCTGCCTGTAACACCTGCAGGGGGATCCCTGTGCCCCAATGCAGGGGGATCCCTGATCCCCATCCCCCTGCTGTGGGATGGATCCCTGATCCCCATCCCCCTGCAGGGGGATCCCTGATCCTCATCCCCCTGCTGTGGGATGGATCCCTGATCCCCCTGCAGCAGGGGGGATGGATCCCTGATCCCCATCCCCCTGCAGGGGGATCCCTGTTCCCTATCACCCTGCAGGGGGATCCCTGATCCACATGCAGGGGGATGGGGATCAGGGATCCATCCCCCAGGGATCTCCTGCATGGAGAGCAAGCCTCAGAAACCGATTTGACAACTTGGGCGCAGTGATCCACTGGATCACTGCGCCCGAGCTGTCAGATTGCTTTCTGCAGCTCAATCCCCATGCAGGGGAATCCCTCTGCATGGGGATCGAGCTGCAGAAACAGATCTGACAGCTCAGGCGCAGTGATCCAGTGGATCACTGCACCCAAGCTGTCAGATTGCTTTCTACATCTTGATGCCCATGCAGGGGGATTCCCGTGCATGGGGATTGAGCTGCAGAAAGCAATCTGACAGCTCGGGCGCAGTGATCCAGTGGATCACTAAACCAAGCTGTCAGATTGTTTTCTGCAGCTTGCTCTCCATGTAGGGGATTCCCCTTGCATGGGGATCGAGCTGCAGAAAGCAATCTTGCAGCCCCCGACACGGCACCCGGGCTGCCAGATCGCTGCTCTGCAGTCCGATCCTCCTGCATGAGGATCGAGCTGCAGAAAGCGTTCTCGCAGCCCCGGCGCTGCACCCGGGCTGCCAGATCGCTGCTCTGCTGTCCGATCCTCCTGCATGAGGATCGAGCTGCAGAAAGCGATCTCGCAGCCCCGGCGCTGCACCCGGGCTGCCAGATTGCTGCTCTGCAGTCCGATCCTCCTGCATGAGGATTGAGCTGCAGAAAGCGATCTCACAGCCCCGGTGCAGTGTGGATCACTATACCCGGGCTGTCAGATCGCTACTTTGCAGTCCGATCCTCCTGCATGGCGATTGTGGGACCTTCGTTGTGGACTACGTCGGAGGCGATCGAGCGTCGTGGGACCTTCGTTGTGGACTACGTCGGATCTTTTTATAATAAAGATGGAGTCTGAATTTTGTTTGTGTTTTTTTTCAAAATAAAAATATTTTTCTCTGTGTGTATTTATTGACTACTTACCAGAGATTCCTAATGGCGGGTCTAACATTGGCCCAATATTATGAATCTCGGGCTTAGTGCCAGCTGCCAATAAAAAGCTGGCATTAACCCCTTTATTACCCAGTTTGCCACCGGCACCAGGGTAACTGGAAGAGCATGGGTACAGCGCCAGAAAATGGCGCTTCAATGAATGCGCCATTTTCTGGGGTGGCTGCGGGCTGCAATTCGCAGCATGGGGGGCCCAGAACGCTTGGGCCTTTTCATGCTGAGGATTCCAGCCCCCAGCTGTCTAGTTGTACCTGGCTGGGCTAAAAATATGGCGGAGCCCTATGTCATTTTTTTTTTCTAGAATTAGTTCTAGAAATAAAAATATATGGGCTTCGCTGTATTTTTGGTTGCAGCCAGGAACAACGAGGCAGCTGGGGGTTGCTGGCAGTCTGTAGCTGCCAAGTTGTACCTGGCTGGACCAAAAATATGGCGGAGCCCTATGTCATTTTCTTTTTTTAGAATTAGTTCTAGAAATAAAAAAAAAAATGGGCTTCGCTGTATTTTTGGTTGCAGCCAGGTACAACGAGGCAGCTGGGGTTGCTGGCAGTCTGTAGCTGCCAAGTTGTACCTAGCTGGACCAAAAATATGGCGGAGCCCCACGTCATTTTTTTTTTTATCTAGAATTAGTTCTAGAAATAAAAAAAAAAGGCCGCTGTATTTTTTGTAGCCAGCCAGGTACAACTTGGCAGCTGGCTGACTGGAATCCTCAGCATGGAGAGACCGAAATGTTGTGCGTCCCCCACGCTGCAAATTGCAACCCACAGCCACCCAAGAAAATAGCGCATTCATTAGGGGTGGCATTTTCTGGTGCTGTACCCCAAGTCTTCCAGTTGCCCTTGTGCTGGTGGCGCACGGGTTCTCCATATGCGACATGGTGTCGGCTAACAATTTCAATGGAAAATTAGCTCCAATTGTTAGCGGAAACCATGTCGGGTATGGAGAGCCCCTCCCTGTGTGCCTGAACATTGGAGCTCCCCCACAAGTGACCCCATTTTGGAAACTAGACCCCCTAAGGAACGTATCTAGATGCATAGTGATCACTTTTAACCCCCAGATGCTTCACAAATTCATCCATAAAAATGAAAAAGCACTTTTTTTTCCACAAAAAGTTTCTTTTTTCATTTTTACGGATCAATTTGTGAAGCACCTGGGGGTTAAAAGTGATCACTATGCATCTAGATACGTTCCTTGGGTGGTCTAGTTTCCAAAATGGGGTGACTTGTGGGGGAGCTCCAATGTTTAGGCACATAGGCGCTCTTCATATCCTGCATGGTGTCCGCTAACAATTCCAATTGTTAGTGGACACCATGTTGCGTATGGAGAGCCCCTGTGTGTCTCCACATTGGAGCTCCCCCACAAGTGACCCCGTTTTGGAAACTAGACCCCCTAAGGAACGTATCTAGATGCATAGTGATCACTTTTAACCCCCAGATGCTTCACAAATTCATCCATAAAAATGAAAAAGCACTTTTTTTTCCACAAAAAGTTTCTTTTTTCATTTTTACGGATCAATTTGTGAAGCACCTGGGCGTTAAAAGTGATCACTATGCATCTAGATACGTTCCTTGGGTGGTCTAGTTTCCAAAATGGGGTCACTTATGGTGGAGCTCTAATGTGGAGACACACGGGGACCCTCCCAACGCGACATGGTGTCCGCTAACAATTTGAATGAAAAATGAGCTCAAATTGTTAGCGGACACCATGTCTCGTTTAGAGGGTCCCTGTGTGTCTCCACATTAGAGCTCCCCCACAAGTGACCCCATTTTGAAAACTAGACCCCCAAAGGAACATATCTAGATGCATAGTAAGCACTTTGAACCCCCAGGTGCTTCAGAAATAAATCCATACTAATGAAAAAAGAAATTATTTGTGGAAAAAAAAGTGCTTTTTCATTTTTACGGATGAATTTCTGAAGCATCTGGGGGTTCAAAGTGCTCACTATGCAACTAGATACGTTCCTTTGGGGGTCTAGTTTCCAAAATGGGGTCACTTGTGGGGGATGCTCCAATGTGGAGACACACATGGACCCTCTAAACGCGACATGGTGTCCGCTAACAATTTGAGCTAATTTTCCATTCAAATTGTTAGCGGACACCAAGTCGCATTTGGAGGGTCCCTGTGTGTCTCCACATTGGAGCTCCCCCACAAGTGACCCCATTTTGGAAACTAGACCCCCAAAGGAACATATCTAGATGCATAGTGAGCACTTTGAACCCCCAGATGCTTCACAAATTCATCCATAAAAATGAAAAAGCACTTTTTTTTCCCACAAAAAATTTCTTTTTTTATTATTACGGATCAATTTGTGAAGCATCTGGGGGTTCAAAGTGCTCACTATGCATCTAGATATGTTCCTTTGGGGGTCTAGTTTCCAAAATGGGGTCACTTGTGGGGAAGCTCCAATGTGGAGACACACATGGACCCTCCAAACGCGACATGGTGCCCGCTAACAATTTGAGCTCATTTTTCATTCAAATTGTTAGCGGACACCATGTCGCGTTTGGAGGGTCCCTGTGTGTCTCCACATTGGAGCTCCCCCACAAGTGACCCCATTTTGGAAAATAGACCCCCAAAGGAACATATCTAGATGTATAGTGAGCACTTTGAGCCCCAGATGCCTCACAAATTCATCCATAAAAATGAAAAAACACTTTTTTTTTTACACAAAAAAGTTATTTTTGCCTACATTTTTTCAGTTTCACATGGTTAAAGGGATAAAATACATCCCAAAATTTGTTGGGCAATTTCTCCTGAGTACACTGATACCTCATATATGGTCATAAACCACTGTTTGGGCGCACAGCAGGGCTCAGAAGTGAAGGAGCTCCATTTCACTTTTTGAACGGAAAATTGGCTCCAAAATTCAAATTGCGCTCCTTCCCTTCCGAGCCCTGCCGTGCGCCCAAACAGTAATTTATGACCACATATGAGGCATCGGTGTACTCAGAAGAAATTGCCCAACAAATTCTAGGATGCATTTTATCCTGTTGCCCATGTGAAAATGAAAAAATTGAGGCTAAAAGAACATTTTTGTTACAAAAATTAAAATGTCAATTTTTTCCTTCAACTTTATTTTAGTTCCTGTGAAGCACCTGAAGGGTTAATAATCTTCTTGAATATAGTTTTGAGTAGCTTGAGGGGTGCAGTTTTTGGAATGGTGTCACTTTTGTGTGTTTTCTGTCATGTACACCCCTCAAAGAGACTTCAAATATGATGTGGTCGCTAAAAAAATGGTTTTGTAAATTTTGCTGGAAAAATGAATAATTGCTGATGAACTTTGAACCCTTATAACGTCCTACCAAAATTTTTTTTTCTTCCAAAATTCTTCTGATGTAAAGTAGACATGTGGGAAATGTGATTTATTAAATATTTTGTGGCACATAACTCTCTGGTTTAGCAGAATAAAAATAAAAAATTTGAAAACTGCTAAATTTTCAAACTTTTTGCAAAATTTTTTATTTTTTCACAAATAAACGCAAAAATTATCGATCTAAATTTAATACTAACATGAAGCCCAATATGTCACGAAAAAACAGTATCAGAATCGCTAGGATCCATTGAAGCGTTCCAGAGATATTACCTCATAAAGGGACACTGGTCAGAATTGCCAAAAATGCCTCGGTCTTTAGGGTCAAAATAGGCTCGGTCATGAAGGGGTTAAAGCTGCCAGCAGGTTATGCCCATTATCACAGACGACCAGACCAGGTTGGAGGTGTAGCGGGAAGAGCCACTGATTGGTCTGTTGTTTTAAAGCTTGCCAAAACTCTACTGCAGTGTGTGGTTTCTGACTTAAACAGATGAGCTTCAGCAGAGCGTTGTCTTGCTTTGCCGATGCGCTGCTGTACAGGTCCCAGCTAGGCAGTGATGGGAAGGGTACTTCAGCAGAGGATGAGGAGCAGGAGGAGGGGAGAGAGGAAGTGGAATATGAAGAAGTGGAAACCCTAATAGAAGTTGGGCCCACTATTGTTGACATGGGTAGGATGTGTGATGTTCCAGTTTGCGCCTTTGTCCCACCCTCCACCAGGTTTACTCAGTGTGCTGTGACAGAAATGTATGATCTCTGTCCACAATAACTTGTCCAGGTGTCTGTTGTTAGGTGGACTTTCTCATTTATGGCGTTGGTGAGAGCACGGTTCAGATTGTTTAACACATGTTTGTGTAACGCCGGGACTGCACAATGGGCAAAATAGTGGCAGCTGGGAACACTGTATCTTGGGACAGCCACAGCCAAGAGGTCACAGAAAGACTGTGTTCCCACAAGCCTAAACAGCAACATCTCCGCAGTGTGCAATTTGGAAATCGCAGCTTGTGGGCAGGAGGTATGAGTTCCTGCTTCCTGAACAACAGATTCTGAAGGATGTAGCCGAGGTGACATGGCAGTAATTTGACCCGCAGACACAGATTTGGTACCCTGGTATTCAAGAAAAATAAAGGAAATACCAGCACCAGTATCCTTTCAGATGACTTTCTTCTTTATTAAGTTATCCACATACAAGTTACAGTTAAAAGCATCATGGGCACGCAGCCCCACCTGATACTTTTCGGAAATAAATTCCTTAGTGATAGGCTGATAAGAAATAGTGACACACACATATACAACCCCTGGCAAAAATTATGGAATCACCTTGCTTGGAGGATGTCCATTCAGTTGTTTAATGTTGTAGAAAAAAAGAAGATCACAGACATGGCACAAAACTAAAGTCATTTCAAATGGCGACTTTATGGCTTTAAGAATCACTAAAAGAAATCAAGATAACAAATGTGGTAGTCAGTAAGGGTACCTTTTTTCAGACCAAGTAGAGGGAAAAAATGATGGAATCACTCAATTCTGTGGTAAAAATTATGGAATCACCCTGTAAATTTTCATTTCCAATACTAACATCTGCATCAAATTAGATGTGCTCGTTAGTCTGCATCTTAAAAGGAGTGATCACACCTTGGAGAGCTGTTACACCAAGTGGACTGACATGTATCATGGTTACAACACGAGAGATGTCAATTGAAACAAAGGAGAGGGTTATCAAACTCTTAAAAGAAGGTAAATCATCACGCAATATTGCAAAAGATGTTGGTTGTTCACAGTCAGCTGTGTCTAAAATCTGGACCAAATACAAACAACATGGGAAGGTTGTTAAAGGCAAACATACTGGTAGACCAAGGAAGACATCAAAACATCAAGACCGGAAACTTAAAGCAATATGTCTCCAAAACAAGAAATGCACAACAAAACAAATGAGGAACGAATGGGAGGAAACTGGAGTCAATGTCTGTGACCGAACTGTAAGAAACTGCCTAAAGGAAATGGGATTTACATACATAAAACATAAACAAAAGCCATCATTGACACCTAAACAGAAAAAAACAAGGTTACAATGGGCTAAGGAAAAGCAATCGTGGACTGTGGATGACTGGATGAAAGTCATATTCAGTGATGAATCGCGAATCTGCATTGGCCAAGGTGATGATGCTGGAACTTTAGTTTTGTGTCGTTCCAATGGGATTTATAAAGATGACTGCCTGAAGAGAACATGTACATTTCCACAGTCATTGATGATATGGGGTTGCATGTCAGGTAAAGGCACTGGGGAGATGGCTGTCATTACATTTTCAATAAATGCCCAAGTTTACATTGATATTTTGGACAGTTTTCTTATCCCATCAATTGAAAGGATGTTTGGGGATGATGAAATCATTTATCAATAATGCATGCTGCCATAGAGCTAAAACTGTGAAAACATTCCTTGAAAGAAGACACATAAGGTCAATGTCATGGCCAGCAAATAGTCCAAATCTCAATCCAATTGAAAATCTTTGGAGGAAGTTGAAGAAAATGGTCCATGACAAGGCTCCAACCTGCAAAGCTGATCTGGCAACAGCAATCAGAGAAAGTTGGAGCCAGATTGATGAAGAGTACTGATTGTCACTCATTAAGTCCATGCCTCAGAGACTGCAAGCTGTTACTAAAGCCAGAGGTGATGCAACAAATACTAGTGATGTATTAGAGTGTTCTTTTGTTTGTTTGTTTATTATGATTCCGTAATTTTTTGCCTCTGCTTGATCTGAAAAAAATTACCCTTACTGACTACCACATTTTTTATCTTGATTTCTTTTAGTGTTTCCTAAAGCCATAAAGTCGCTATTTGAAATTACTTTAGTTTTGTGCCATATCTGTGATCTGCTTTTTTTCTACAACATTAAAAAACTGAATGAACATCCTCCAAGTCCGGTGATTTCATAATTTTTGCCAGGGGGTGTATATACACGATAAAACACATGCTATGTGGACCATGATTAGTTTCACAAATCAATGAATTGCAATCAGTCCCAGGATACTCCCATCTAAACGAAAAAGCAGAGTAACAATACAGCATTGACGTTGCTATTCTCTCCATATACATATATTACAATTGAGAAAATATATATACATGCACAAACCTCACACTAGATATTGCAAATATAAATAGGTATTGCAAAATATAAATAAGTATTTGTTTAAAAAAAATTATTTTATTTTATTTATTTTTTTTGGGCATGTACATTTCCAAGGCAATAATGAAAATTTCCAGGCACACACATATAACATCAAATTTTTTAATACAGCTCTAAATATGAGTAAACACATAAGCACTACATCCCATAAAACATCAGACATATCAAAAAGATATTTTTCACTTTCTTTTGCTTTTTACATTGGTACTGTTTCAGGAACATATTTGCTGTAAGAAACCATATTCTAGACGCATTAAAAATGCATCCAAGCGCATCTTTAAACAAAGTAAGGAATAAAGTCCATCTCACTAAGACTAATAAAGTAAGGAATAAAGTAATCACGGAATTGTGATCAAAGTTATCTAAAACAACAACCTCGCAAATTGCAATAGTAGTGGAGCATACAACCAAGATCGCTAGCTGCAACCATAGTGGAGCATACAACTAAGATCGTTGGCTGCAGGGCAGGCCTTAGCCTAAATGATGCATTGTGCAAAACTGCCTTTTGGTGCCCCCATCCTATTGATTTTTGTACCCAGTTTCCTGGGACACGAATGGGAACAGGATGCCATTTTTTATATTCTAAAATAATTTATTCACATATATTGTACAATAAACTTGTTAAATTTGTGCCCAGGAATCTGCAACTCAAATTAATATTAATTCCACTATGTCTGAATTTACACTAAAAGGGATAACCTAATTCTGTATGTTTATACCATATCCATGGATATTACATAAAGGATAGTACATGTGGATCTCACCAATAGGGCGATGTGTATCTAAAGAATGAGGCGCTGACGCTCTATGTGGAGATTGATGGGACTGTTCTGTCACCTCTTGGCTGAGAGCGGCGCTGTTCCTGGCTCTGTTGATGGGATCAGCATCTACTATATGTTTCTCCCAAATCCTGTAGATCAGCCATAAATATACAAAACTAGAAATAGGCCTGGTGCTATTGCATCAGGAGTGCAGTGAAATAAACAGGTGCCATAGAAATAGTCGCTGAATAGTACAGTCCTCTCTCCAGAAAGTACGCTGTTGTTGCTGGATTTATATGGTGTATACGGTGGCTTAGTGGTTAGCACTGTATACGGTGGCTCAGTAGTTAGCATTGTATATGGTAACTCAGTGGTTAGCATAGTATACGGTGGCTCAGTGGTTAGCACTGTATGGTGGCTCAGTGGATAGCACAGTATATGGTGGCTTGGTGGTTAGCACTGTATGGTGGCTCAGTGGTTAGCCCTGTATGGTGGCTCAGTGGATAGCACAGTATATGGTGGCTCAGTGGTTAGCATTGTATACGGTGGCTCAGTGGTTAGCATTGTATGGTGGCTGAGTGGTTAGCATTGTATGGTGGCTCAGTGGTTAGCATTGTATGGTGGCTCAGTGGTTAGCAACTGTATGTTGGCTCAGTGATTAGCACTGTATAGTGGCTCAGTGGTTAGCACAGTATAAGGTGACTCAGTGGTTAGCACTGTATGGTGGCTCAGTGGTTAGTACTGTATATGGTGGCTCAGTGGTAGCATTGTATACAGTGGCTGAGTGGTTAGCACTGTATATGGTGGCTCAGTTGTTAGCACTGTATGGTGTCTCAGTGGTTAGCATTGTATATGGAGGCTCATTGGTTAGCACAGTATATGGTGGCTCATTGGTTAGCACAGTATATGATGCCTCAGTGGTTAGCACAGTATATGATGCCTCGGAGGTTAGCACTGTATACGGTGGCTCAGTCGGTAGCACTGTATACGGTGGCTCAGTGGATAGCAGCAACAATAGATATCTGCCGCGACACTACTATGTATATATGAAAAATTCAAATTAATGAGCGGCACTGAAAAGAGAAGATCAAACTGCAATGTGAAAATGTGTAATGCAGAAAACTGCCCTGTGCTATAGTTGAAAACAGAGGTCTTGGTCTCATCAGCGGCCACTGAGGATGAAGCCTGGCACCCACATCAAGGGGCCTCCACTGCCAGGTCCTGACACTATGCCCTAGTGAAATGGTGAGCTGGTGGAATCTGTGTGGGCTTATATGTCTAAAGGTGTAATTAAAAACAGGTGTGTGCCAGGACCTCACACTGGAGTCCATGAGTGGTTACCAGACTATGAAAGGAGGAAAGGGGAAATAAATATATATATATATAATGGGAGCTCAGTCAAAAAAAGACAATATGTAAATATATAAGACTGGCATCGACCGTATACGTAGGTGCTGGCAGAAAAAAATCATACTTACAACAACAATAGATATCTGCCGCGACACTACTATGTATATATGAAAAATTCAAATTAATGAGCGGCACTGAAAAGAGAAGATCAAACTGCAATGTGAAAATGTGTAATGCAGAAAACTGCCCTGTGCTATAGTTGAAAACAGAGGTCTTGGTCTCATCAGCGGCCACTGAGGATGAAGCCTGGCACCCACATCAAGGGGCCTCCACTGCCAGGTCCTGACACTATGCCCTAGTGAAATGGTGAGCTGGTGGAATCTGTGTGGGCTTATATGTCTAAAGGTGTAATTAAAAACAGGTGTGTGCCAGGACCTCACACTGGAGTCCATGAGTGGTTACCAGACTATGAAAGGAGGAAAGGGGAAATAAATATATATATATATAATGGGAGCTCAGTCAAAAAAAGACAATATGTAAATATATAAGACTGGCATCGACCGTATACGTAGGTGCTGGCAGAAAAAAATCATACTTACAACAACAATAGATATCTGCCGCGACACTACTATGTATATATGAAAAATTCAAATTAATGAGCGGCACTGAAAAGAGAAGATCAAACTGCAATGTGAAAATGTGTAATGCAGAAAACTGCCCTGTGCTATAGTTGAAAACAGAGGTCTTGGTCTCATCAGCGGCCACTGAGGATGAAGCCTGGCACCCACATCAAGGGGCCTCCACTGCCAGGTCCTGACACTATGCCCTAGTGAAATGGTGAGCTGGTGGAATCTGTGTGGGCTTATATGTCTAAAGGTGTAATTAAAAACAGGTGTGTGCCAGGACCTCACACTGGAGTCCATGAGTGGTTACCAGACTATGAAAGGAGGAAAGGGGAAATAAATATATATATATATAATGGGAGCTCAGTCAAAAAAAGACAATATGTAAATATATAAGACTGGCATCGACCGTATACGTAGGTGCTGGCAGAAAAAAAAACCCTGTATACGGTGGCTCAGTCGGTAGCACTGTATA
>JARQOC010000005.1:255333086-255373031 GCA_033576535.1 Allobates femoralis | reverse complement strand
TGTGCCAGGTGATTACCCCCCCCACCCCATCTCCACCCAAAGAGCCCCACCAGGGCCCCACCGCAACCCAGAACAGAAGTCCCCAGACGTCCGGGCAGGCTGCGCACGGGGCGGGGAGCCGGGACGCGTCACCATGACTCCCGCCCCATGCGCACCGCCCTCAGAGGGTCCGGGCAGGTCTGCGCCCCCGGGCCCCGGGAGCGGGGGACGCGTCACCATGACTCCCCCACACAGGGCACCTGATTTCCCGAGGGGCCGGGACCACAAGCGGGCCGCAGCACCCAAAGGAAAGCAGCGCACCACAAAAAAAAAATTTTCTATCATGGCATATAATTATCCCGGACTAAGATAAAATTATACAAAAGGGGCCCCCAAAATCAAAAAATCAAGAATATACATAAATAAATAAATAAGAATAAAAAAATTATCCCTCAATAATAATGATGATGCAGCAGTAAAAAGATATGGGGTCCAAAAGATCAGCCCTTTCGCCTCCAAAAGGATATATTCATGCCTTTCCCAAAATGGGGGGGGAATAAAATTTAAGAAATTTAAACAGATATGAAGTCTAAAAGATAGCAATAAATAACAAATTAATAACTGCCCCCCCAAAAAGATGACTAAACCATAGTTCAAAAAGTCATAGAGTTAGAAACAGAGAAAAAGAAAAAGAAAGAGAAAAAAGAGAAAGAAAAAGTGCAATTTAAAACCAATTGGCATATACACTGACCAGTCTTATAAAAAAAGTAGCAAATGATAACGCTTCGTTTAACCCCTTTGGTGTCATGGTTCCAAGCGTGACAATCCAACGAGTCTCACATTGCGCGAGTGTCCTCCTTAGATTGCCACCCCGGATACCACCTTTTATCATATCGATGCCCCTCACCTTGAGTCCCCTGGGGTCACAGTTATGTTTTTCTCTAAAATGTCTGGGAATCGTCTTTAAGGTGGTCATATCTTCCACAGATTTTGCTAACTCAATGTCTCTAACGTGTTCTCTCACTCTCATTCTTAATTCCCTAGATGTCAATCCAATATAGATAAGAGGGCAACCGCATGTGACAAAATATACCACGTGTTGAACCGCATGTAATCCGATGTCGAATATCAAAAGTTCTAGACCCATCAAAAGAATGGAATGAGTTAAAGGGATCCTGTCACCCCCAAAATACCTCAAAAGCTATTAAAAGCTGTCCCTAGAGCATAGTAACACTTACCCTACACTCCTTTTAGCTCCTAAATGCAGCAAGTGAAAATGACGATAAATGTTATTACACTACCTCATTAGGGATGATAATTAGTGACTATGGTATTCATAGTCACCCTGGCAGGCTGTCCCTCTTCATGATATCACGCCTCAATAGGCGTGATCTTCAAATCACATTAAAATGCACGCCTCCCCGCTCTCCTATGGCAGCCGGACCGCTGCATTGTGCAGCTGTATGACGCGAATCGCGTAATTTACGGCGCCGGGTGACGTATGTACACCCGCGCCGCTGTTAGCTTCAAGACCCGCACTGCGCATGCGCATGCGCAGTGCACGTTTTGAAGCTAACAGAGCGGCGCGGGTGTACATACCGTCACCCGGCGCCGGAAATTACGCGATTCGCGTCACCCAGCCCCACTACAGGCCGGCCAACACAGCACAGAGCGGGGAGGCGCGCATTTGAATCTGATTTGAAGCTCACGCCTATTGAGGCGTGATATCATGAAGAGGGACAGCCTGCCAGGGTGACTATGAATACCATAGTCACTAATTATCATCCCTAATGAGGTAGTGTAATAACATTTATCTTCATTTTCACTTGATTTATTTAGGAGCTAAAAGGAGTGTAGGGTAAGTGTTACTATGCTCTAGGGACAGCTTTTAATAGCTTTTGAGGTATTTTGGGGGTGACAGGATCCCTTTAACACGGAGGACATTAGAGCACGCCAAACACTGACCACAGGGGAAACAGCCTGGAATGGGGCCCGTCGAGCCAAAGGGGTTTGGGATGTGAGCTACATAGTGGCTCTGGACAAGAAGATCTTTTAGGTTCCTTGAGTGACGTGATGTCATCAAAGGGTAATGCGTCAGAACCTCACTCAGAATGGGGTCAGAGCATAAGACATTGCAATGTTTGGTCAAAATTGACCTCATGGTCCCCCATTCACAGTTAAAGGTGCTGATGAATCATACCCTTTCATCATTGTTGGTCCCCTTTAATTTATACTGCAACAGACTCCTCCTAGTGGTTTTCTTGGCCCTCAGGTACCCACCCTTTATGCTCCTATTGCTGTATCCTCTATTCTTAAACCGTGTTTTCAAATCATCTGACTGCCTCTCAAAACGGTCATCTGACGAGCAAATCCTCCTCATCCTGAGGAACTGGCCCATCGGGATGGCACAGATAGTAGTGGGGTGATGGGCCGAGGAGGCATGCAGCAAGGCATTCACGGATGTCTCCTTACGGTACACATGAACCCCATCTCATCAACTACAATCTCTATATCAAGAAATTCGATCTTCGTCATACTGACCTTATGGGTCAGTTTAATATTGTATGAATTGTGGTTGAGTTGCCCTATGTATGTCTTGAACTGCTCCGCCTTGCCTTGCCACACAATCAACACATCATCGATGTATCTCATCCAGCACTGCACATGGGCGGACCCACATACGCCCTCGTCGCCAAATATCTCACGCTCCCAATATCGAAGGAATAAATTGGCGTACGAGGGCGCGCATGCCACGCCCATGGCAGTGCCTCGTCTCTGTAGATAAAAAATGTCTTTAAAGGTGAAGAAATTATGTGACAGGACAAAACAGAGCAGCTCCAACACCAAGTCCCCCATCGCGTCACCCCGACCGCCAGCCTTCAGGAAAAAGCGAACCGCACGGAGACCGTCTTCATGTGAAATACAAGTATATAGTGATTCCACATCAATCTGTACCACCACCTGTTTTTAGAGGTCTCTCTAAATAAAATATTCATTTTAATTTGCATGATACTCGATTCCTGTGTTGTTTATATGAGTTATTTCAAGTTGATCTCACCAATCATCCCCATTTCATTTAGGTATATCCATATAAATGGCCCACCCTGGCAAAAGGGCCATTTATATGGATTCACCTAAATAAAATGGGAATGGTGAGATCAACTTGAAATAACTCATGAAAGAATAAAGTTACATTAAAACCAAGCACACCATTATTTTTCTTATGAAATTATGACCTTTGGGTTTTTTCATTGGCTGTAAGCTATAATCATCAACATTTACAGAAATAAACACTTGAAATAGATTGCTCTGTTTGTAATGACTCAATATCATATTTGCTTTTCACTTTTTGCAATGAATTACTGAAATAAATTAATTTTTTGATGATATTCTAATTCATTGAGATGCACTAGTATTCAGTGGATGCTGCTACTCAAGGAATACTCCACAGATGGAATTTTCATTAAACAAATCTTCTGTATTAAAGCATAGTTACTAGAGTTGAGCAAATTTTCGCTAAACATGTTTGCCAATTTCAAATTTGCCACAAATACAGACCGAATATTTTCCTAAAAAGTCGGTGAAATCGGCTTTGTTCGGTAATTGATCGGATGAAAAAGGCATTACTGCGTTTGCAGTGATATTTTTCTTCTATCCTATGATGGTATAAGATAGTGGGCAGTACATGTTTAATAAGGAGAAAGCGTGGGGAGAGGTCAGAGTAGTGTCGGACTCCATTTTTTTTCCCAACACTTACTGTGTGGATGTCCCAACAGCCAATCAAGATACAGAAGCCAGCCACAATATTGAGACAAAAGGGATTGTGTCATTGGCTGCCTAAGTCACATGTCTCTTGGCATTAAAGAGTGAACATGATGTGTTGGCGCCCTTTTAAGATTGTTACTACTTAGGGACAGTGCTGCTGCCGCTGCTCCATGCTGGTAAATCCCTGATACACAGAAAGATAGCTAGCTACTCAATCTTTTTTTAGATAGAATAGGAGGGCGAGAGGGTCTATCCAGCCATAGGCATTTTTGCATAGAACAAGTGATTACCCAATCTCTGTGGGTTCCCTAACAGGCTTTTATTGGCCTCAAAAAAATTTATACCCAAATCTCTGTCTGTTGTCAAGTAACCTTTTTTTCGGCCCCAAACGAGTGCTTTCCAAATCTTTGTTATTCCCATGACAGACTTTTTTCTGCCCCAAAAAGTCATTGCCAAATCTCTGTTGCCAAATAACTTTTTTTTGGGCCTCAAACAAGTGCTTTCCAAATCTTTGTGGTTCCCCTGACAGGCCGTTTCTGGCCTCCAAAAAAGTCATAACCAAATCTCTGTCTGTTTTCAAATAACCTTTTTTGGGCCGCAAAAAAATGATCTGTGTGCATTAAACATGAGTAGGAAATCTTGAGGTCATGGTGGAAAGGGAAATAGAGATGGTGTAAGGGGGAAAAGCCTTGTGTTCAAAGTGTACATGGGGTAGGTGCTACTGCTAGTGTTACTGAAAGTTGTACTGAACAAACACCGGCATCTCATATCCAAAGATAACTGATCACTTTTGTTGCTGGACGGGCCAGCATAAGAGTGGTATAACTTGTAGATGAGGCCCATAATGAGCATTTGATATTGCTGATGGCAAGTTTAAAACAAAAAACAAGGAGTACGCAATGGCCCAGGAACAGAACCAAGAATGCCCACGCAAGTGCTCAAAATACAATAATTCTATTTATTAATTACACTAGCTGTACTACCCGGCTTCGCCCGGGTTAATAACTGCTGTTAACAAAATAGAATGTGTTAACAAAAATTTATTCAGCACACAAAAACCACAAAACATGTCCCTATAGGGACACATGCACTCACCCCACAGGGACACACACACACACCACAAAGAGACACACACAACACAGATACACACACACACCACACAGACCCCCCCACACAGGGACACACACACATACACACCCTATAGGGACACATGCACTCACCCCACAGGGACCAATCAGAGCTCAGATTAACAGTAGCAAAATAGAAGCAGAGCTGTGATTGGTTGCTATTGGCAGCCTGATAAATCCCCAGGCAACAGGAAACCCTCCCCCCTGACAGTATATATTAGCTCACACATACACATAATAGACAGCTCATGTGACTGACAGCTGCCGTATTTCCTATATGGTACATTTGTTTCTCTTGTAGTTTTGCTGCTTATTAATCAGATTTTTATTGCTGAAGGATAATACCAGACTTGTGTGTGTTTTAGGGCGATTATGTGGCGAGGTTGGTGTATGTGTGGTGAAATGTGTGCTGAGGGTGGTATATGTGTTCAAGCACGTGGTAGTGTGAGGCGCATTTTGTGTGTGTGTTCATATCCTCGTGTGTGGTGAGTATCCTATGTCGGGGCCCCACCTTAGCAACTGTATGGTATATGCTCTTTGGCGGCATCGCTCTCATTCTTTAAGTCCCCCTTGTTCACATCTGGCAGCTGTCAATTTGCCTACAACACTTTTCCTTTCCCTTTTTCCCCATTATGTAGATAGGGGCAAAATTGTTTGGTGAATTGGAATGCGCGGGGTTAAAATTTCGCCTCACAACATACCCTATGACGCTCCCAGGGTCCAGACGTGTGATTGTGCAAAAATTTGTGGCTATAGCTGACAGCTGTCGATTTTCCTCCAACACTTTTCCATTCACTTTTTCCCCATTATGTAGATAGGGGCAAAATTGTTTGGTGAACTAGAACGCGCGGGGTTAAAATTTCGCCTAACAACATAGCCTGTGACGCTCTCGGGGTCCAGACGTGTGACTGTGCAAAATTTTGTGGCTGTAGTTGCGACGGTGTAGATGCCAATCCCGACCATACATACACACATACATACATACACACACACACATTCAGCTTTATATATTAGATTGTGGACAGCTAATATACATCTTGGTGGTACTGATAAGGTAATCAAGAACCAAATAGAGAGGGGGCATTCCGGAAGCAGCATTAGCAAAACAAATATTGGGGTTGCGCCTGACACGCTGACACAGATGGATACATGACTCCTGGATACAGTATGGGTGAGCAGTCATTTTACTATTGGGAACCAGTTAGCACTTTAATAGAGGGATTTCAGGGACAGATAAACTCTACCACTGGTACTATCCCTCACCAGAAACTGGGATCTAAAACTGTCACTTTATCCTAGGATCCCTAAACTGTACCAGATGCACTTTATTACTCTCTGTTGTTTGCATGTCTTTCTTTTCCCCTCCCTTGCCTCTCTCTTTGGTTCTTGGTAACCTTGTCACTGCCACCAAGATGTGTATAACTGTCCACAATGTAATTAATAAATAAAATTATTGCATTTTGAGCATTTGCGTGAGCATTCTTAGTTCTTTACCTGGGCCATTGCGTACTCTTTGTTTTTTGTTTAAAGTTGTATATGGAGTAAGGAGGTCCTGTTAAAACTATGCTGATGTACTGGTTGTCTCCTTTTGTTTCTCTTAGTCTTGATGGCAAGTGCTGCATCAAGTGGCCTCTCCCTCCTCTTCCTTCGCCTCAACATCACACAGTGTAGTCCTCAGAGGTAGCACATCAATTACTCAAGTTTTTGCCATGTCACAACTCTCCAACTGCCCAACTGACTGGGGAAATAAAGATGGGGGAGTCTGCACACATTTTATTCCATGAGCATCAGAGGTTTGCTCAAAAGATTGAAAGACTCCAGAGGAGGAAAGCATCTACTCCGATGTCCGAAATCTGGAGTTGAATCCAGGGACAAATGAAATAAAGTCTGAGCCCAATCCAGATCCTCATTACCAGACATTAACCTCAGTGTGTGAAGGTGATGATGATAAGACTCAGATACCTGAGGCGCATGAGGAATGTATTTTGTGATCAGGGCACAAAGAGAAGGAGGGTGACTATCAGGGCAAAGAGTGGGACAATACAGAGGATGATGATGAGGTTCGAGATCCCACTTGGAATCAACCCAGAGTCACACAGCTGAGTAGCTCAGCAGAGGAGATGGAGGAGGGGGAAGACAAGGAGGTTATGTTGTGGCTTTCCGCACAGAGACTGAGTGCTGCAACCACAACAAGCAATGCATCCTCAGCCTCAACTCTAGCTCTGGCCAGCAGTGGTCATGGGTCTGCAGTTCTCAGGGGTGGCAAGGCTTCATTAGCTTAGGCCTTTCAACTTCTGTTATTTGACAAATTTGTAAAATAAACATTTCAGTAGAGGCAAAAAATCCAATAATTCAATGCATGAACTGGCACATGGCCAAGCAACATACATTGCTCTGGCAATGTTACTGCACTAAAATGGGGTGTAGTGGGTCTCACCAAACACTATCTGCCACATTACCTCATCTTCTGCTTCTTTCTGCTCCATCACCATGGCAAGTGTTCTCACACAGGTCTCCAGCTGCAGAACCTCCACTTGTTTACCCACTATAATCGGAGTGAGTAAGAGCCCATCAGCTGTTACTGAAGTGGACACGCCTGCTGTATTTGACCGATCTCAAACATCAAGGACACCAGCTTTTTGTCAATCTACAAGAACATCTCCACCTGCACCATTCTCAAAATCCATCAGTTTCTCATGTACACTGTACACCATCTCTCAGCATAGTAGGCAGCCCTCGGACCTGCAGTTGTGGTCATGTAAAAGATAATTTCCTCCTACATATTTTAACGCAAAAAGCTTGAACTTCACCATCTCCAATTTGTTGGCCAGCCACAGAAATGCTGTCTTTCTACCTGGTGGAAAAGATGGTTTCCAAAAGCTGATTGTCATTGCAGCCCCTTGTACAAGTTGCCCAGTTTTCATTACTTCTCTAAGAAAGCTGTACTGCGCTACACCAGCATGTCACAAGCAACATCACCCTTTCCTTGTGTGTGATAGGATGCATTTCATCACTGACACCTGGACGAGGAAATATGACCCAGGGTGTTACACCTCGCTGATTGGGCACTGGGTGACTCTGGTGGCTATGGAGCCAGGCATAGAAGGAGCTTCTCCAAAGGGCTTGAAATCCCCAAGATGTATTGGACAAACCTCTGTATCTATTGCTTCATCCACTGATTTTGTCTCCTCCACCTCCTCTAGGACCTCCAGCTGCACCCTCTACCTGTCTCTTAATGTTCCAACAGTTCAGAAAGAATCTCCCCGACCTCTTAACTGTGCTAGGGCTCACCACCATCAGGCAGTGTTGAAATTAAAATGTTGTGGAAACGTCACTCACATAGCTGAAGAGTTGAGGACAGCTAAGCAGGCTGGGTTTGACCAATAGCTGTCTCCACTGAACTTGGAGCCAGGGAAAGCCATGTGCAATAATGGTATGAACCTGGTGGCAACCATACAACAGGGAAAACTGACACATATGCCTTGCGTGGCTCACGTCCTCAACTTGGTTGTACAGCAATCTTATGCCTTTATCCTGGTCTGGATTTGTTGCTGCATAATACACGGTCACTGTGTGCTCACTTCCATCGTTCGTACCCCACAGCTCATTGAGAAGCATTGCTACAGAGATCCTTTGGACAACCAGTTAACCAGCTGATATGCAATGTGCTGACAGGGTGAAACTGCACAAGTTGCAGCAGCTGCAGCAGCAGCGATGAGCCCTGGTACAGTATGTCAGGACGCACAGCGTGGCCCAACGTGATACAGTGTTGGTGCAAATGTCACTTGTAGACTGGGCACAGATCAAGGACCTCTCCATCCTTCTGCACAATTTTGACATGGCTATTAAGGTGGTTAGCGCTGCAGATGCCATCACCAGAATCATTAATCAGGTCATCTTCATGCTGGAGTACACTTTGAAAAGGCTGCAGGAGGAGGTGGTGGTCACAGAGGATGAGGAGGAAGAAAAGAAGGATGCAGAAGGGATACCAATATCTTAAAGGTCCGGACTATCATTGCACAAGCGGGTGGTATCGGAGGGTGGAGTACAGTTATGGAGGGGGGATCATGAGGGCATTAATGACTTGACAGGATCCCTTTAAGAAACTGAAATGAAGAAGGCAATATCAAAATAAAATGCAAGTGCGACCAGCACTAATGTGTCAATGTCCAGAAATAATATGCGCGAGTGCGAGCAGCACGATTACATAAATGTCTAAAATAATATGCAAAAGCACGAACAACATTAATGTGTGAATGTCCAGAAATAATATGCAGGAGTGTGACCAGCACTATTACGTGAATGTCCAAAAATAATATGCAGTGAAGTATGCAGAAAACAGATGATTATCAATGTACTTCTTAGAGCTGAAAAAATCCCACTCAAGTCCAGCACACAGCCTGCACTGATTTAGCCCTGGAATAAGTCCACTGATAACTGCCCCTCTGCAGAGAATATCCAGGAAGTTATTGAGCAGCTCGGTGGTACAGCGGTGGGACACCAGTAAGTATAACGCTTATGTTTAATTTATGTTTATTTGTTTTTACAGCCTCCCATTTCATAACTTTAAAGTCCCAGTTTGGGGTTTCAAAATCAACTTTGAGTCACATCTGGCCTCAAACTCAAACTTTAAAAAAAGTCCAGTTGGGTGCTCCGAACCCAAACATCGGTGTGTTTGCATATCACTAATCTTGAGGGGCCCGATAGACGTATAGAGTAAGGGGCCCATGGGTACACAGCCCACTTTTTGGACAGTTTCGGTGTTTAACTCTGAGATGGAAGCATTACCGTATACAGTTAGGGCCAGAAATATTTGGACAGTGACACAATTTTCGCGAGTTGGGCTCTGCATGCCACCACATTGGATTTGAAATGAAACCTCTACAACAGAATTCAAGTGCAGATTGTAACGTTTAATTTGAAGGGTTGAACAAAAATATCTGATAGAAAATGTAGGAATTGTACACATTTCTTTACAAACACTCCACATTTTAAGAGGTCAAAAGTAATTGGACAAATAAACATAACTCAAACAAAATATTTTTATTTTCAATATTTTGTTGCGAATCCTTTGGAGGCAATCACTGCCTTAAGTCTGGAACCCATGGACATCACCAAACGCTGGGTTTCCTCCTTCTTAATGCTTTGCCAGGCCTTTACAGCCGCAGCCTTCAGGTCTTGCTTGTTTGTGGGTCTTTCCGTCTTAAGTCTGGATTTCAGCAAGTGAAATGCATGCTCAATTGGGTTAAGATCTGGTGATTGACTTGGCCATTGCAGAATGTTCCACTTTTTTGCACTCATGAACTCCTGGGTATCTTTGGCTGTATGCTTGGGGTCATTGTCCATCTGTACTATGAAGCGCCGTCCAATCAACTTTGCAGCATTTGGCTGAATCTAGGCTGAAAGTATATCCCGGTACACTTCAGAATTCATCCGGCTACTCTTGTCTGCTGTTATGTCATCAATAAACACAAGTGACCCAGTGCCATTGAAAGCCATGCATGCCCATGCCATCACGTTGCCTCCACCATGTTTTACAGAGGATGTGGTGTGCCTTGGATCATGTGCCGTTCCCTTTCTTCTCCAAACTTTTTTCTTCACATCATTCTGGTACAGGTTGATCTTTGTCTCATCTGTCCATAGAATACTTTTCCAGAACTGAGCTGGCTTCTTGAGGTGTTTTTTCAGCAAATTTAACTCTGGCCTGTCTATTTTTGGAATTGATGAATGGTTTGCATCTAGATGTGAACCCTTTGTATTTACTGTCATGGAGTCTTCTCTTTAATGTTGACTTAGAGGCAGATACACCTACTTCACTGAGAGTGTTCTGGACTTCAGTTGATGTTGTGAACGGGTTCTTCTTCACCAAATAAAGTATTTAATTAAGTGGTAACCACTCTGGAGTTTTTGTTAATAAAATATAACTTTTATTGATTATATAAAAGCAGACATGTAAACGTTAAATACGAAGTATATGGGAAACCCACAGATGGCTGCAGCCAGGTAGTCACTCAATGAGCAGCATGCATGTATAGGTACAAATTCACATCATAACAGAATGCACAATGTATAAGGGCACATAAATGAACATGAAGGATAATACCAGTCACTCACCCATAGTGCACACTCGTGATGAAGACCTAAGCAGCTACACAAGGAGCCCTGACCTGCAGCGCGCCCAGGCCTTTTAGAGTTCCCAAGCTCACCAGTCAATTCCTTTTTTCTCAGAATGTACCCAACTGTTGATTTTGCTACTCCAAGCATGTCTGCTATCTCTCTGATGGATTTTTTCTTTTTTTTTAGCCTCAGGATGTTCTGCTTCACCTCAATTGAGAGTTCCTTTGACCGCATGTTGTCTGGTCACAGCAACAGCTTCCAAATGCAAAACCACACACCTGGAATCCACCCCTGACCTTTTAACTACTTCACTGATTACAGGTTAACGAGGGAGACGCCTTCAGAGTTAATTACAGCCCTTAGAGTCCACTGTCCAATTACTTTTGGTTCCTTGAAAAAGAGGAGGCTATGCATTACAGAGCTATGATTCCTAAACCCTTTCTCCGATTTGGATGTGGAAACTCTCATATTGCAGCTGGGAGTGTGCACTTTCAGCCCATATTATATATATAATTGTATTTCTGAACATGTTTTTGTAAACAGATAAAATAACAAAACTTGTGTCACTGTCCAAATATTTCTGGCCCTAACTGTATACTCGTGTATAAGCCGACCCGTGTATAAGCCGACCCCCTACTTTTGCCCCCAAAATCTGGGAAAACCTATTGACTCGTGTATAAGCCGAGGGTGGACCCCAGCACAGGTATACAGCCCCCAGCAGTGTGGTATACAGGCCCCCCCCAGTGGTATACAGGCCTCCCCAGTGGTAGTATACAGCCCCCAGCAGTGTGGTATACAGCAGCCTCCCCAGTGGGTCATACAGGCCCCAGCAGTGTTACAGCAGCCTTCCCAGTGGTATATACAGCACCAGCCCCAGGGGTATATACAGCACCAGCCCAAGGGGTATATACAGCAGCAGCCCAGAGGTATATACAGCAGCAGCCCCAGAGGTATATACAGCACCAGCCCCAGGGGTATATACAGCAGCAGCCCCAGGGGTATATACAGCACCAGCCCCAGGGGTATATACAGCAGCAGCCCCAGGGGTATATACAGCACCAGCCCCAGGGGTATACAGGCCCCCCCATCAAGATCCAAGACCCCCCCCTTGCTCGGCAAACCTGTAAAGTAATATCCTTATACTTATCACTGTCCACTCTCCGCCGTCCCGCCGCTGCCGACACCGCGATCCTTCATCGTCATTGCCTGCGACCACAGGAAGCCAGAAGACGCTGAATGAAGATGGAGGATCGCGGTGTCGGCAGCGGCGGGACGGCGGCGAGAGGACAGTGATAAGTATAAGGATTTTACTTTACAGGTTTCCCGAGCAAGGGGGGGCCCTGGATCTTGATGGGGGGGCCTGTATACTGATGCGGGTGGCGGGCGGGCGGTATATACTCGCGTATAAGCCGAAGGGGGACTTTTCAGCCCAAATTTTGGGCTGAAAAACTCGGCTTATACGCGAGTATATACGGTATATGGAATGGAATTTATATGAGTTATATGTATTTATACATATTTATGGAGGTTTGAGCTAGGCTCAGATATGGTTATGCAGCGTGTGCCTGTATCAGGTTACAGGACCCTTTGTTTTTGCTGTGAGTGGCTGCAATGGTATGTTGGTGAGGTGAGCTGTTTGCTGATTGGACAAGCGGGTGAGCGCGAAAAGTAAATTTACCTCAGAGTGCCTGGAGCTTCAAGAACACAGGACGCAGATACAAGCTCTGAAGAGAAAATTGCCATGGAAGACGTTCTCCTGGAATTGAGGAACAGACTTAACCAGGAAGGAGGTTTAGAATGGCTGAGGACATGCCTGGCAACCCCAGCTGTAGCTACACAAGAGACTGCTACGATGCCAGCAGTTGCGGAGGTGAATGAGATACCTCAGACTGCTGCGCTGCAAATAACAGAGGACACAGTTCAAGGCAGTGCTTTGCTGGAGAGTGAGGAAATTTGCCTGCAGGCTTCACAGAACGAGGGAGGAAGGAGGAGGGAGGTTACAACTCAAAGAGGAAAGCTAAGCTGAAATACTCCCCTCACATTTCTCCCGTCAAAAGAGGAAATGTTAAGAGAAGATGCAGCAAACTGGGAGGAGGTAAAGATACAGTTCCAATCTCAGCAAAGCAAGGTACTGAGGGAAGAACTCATAAAGATGCGAGGAGAAGGCCAGCAGCAAGATAGGAGGACATGTCACACAGAGTACAACAACCTAAGGGATCTGGTAAGATCGCCAGGCAGACTGGTTTAGATGATATGATTAAAGACCAGCGCAGTTTGAATGTGGGGTATGCCAGTAATGATGTACCTGTACACTTGCCTACTGATGCTGCAGGGGTGGCTCAGGGGGTACGGAAGGGGTTCCTCCGGCATTTAGCCCGACATATGTATCTCAAGCGTGGGCTATCGCACCGTCTTCCTCAGGGGAGGACTCAGAGCACTCGTACAGGTCAGTTTCAATGTCCAGCCATAGACCTACTAGGGTTAACAAACCTAGGGGGATATCGGCACCTGCGTTGTTGGATATGGGTGAAATCCAATCCACTTCCTTACTGGATCATGCTTCGTTACAAGCATGGATTAATCAAGCAGTGTCATCAGCTTTAGCATTGGACAAAGCTAATAGCGGTGCAGGTGCTGTGAGTGGCCCTGTGACCAAACCACCTGGAGTTGCTGAATGTTTTTTGAAGGAAGCCCTAACTTGTAATATGTCACCGTTGGGTTTCCAACTTAATAGTGCAGTTAAGGACAAAATTTGACAACATGAGTATGTTGATGTCTTTTCATTGTTGCCATCTAATAGATCTACTTCTAGCTTTGCACAGGATAGGAGAGAAGATAGACAGGAGACGGATAGTGAGAAGAAACGTCCGTATCGGTCCTTTCAGAATTGGCTTCAGGCCTTTTCAATTTATTCTGCAGTTTTGGGGGAGAAGGAACCTCAGCTTTGCTCTCGTCTTTTCCAGCATTTAGATATAGTGCTCGAGGCATATAAAAATTTTGCTGGAGGAGCTTGGCTGCAATATGACGAGGCCTACCACCAAAAATTATCTGTGCACCCTGCAGTTCAATGGGGAGCCAAGGATGTAGGCTTGTGGGTTAGCCTGATGCTACCACAACGAACCATATCAACAAGAACCACTGGGCAGTCAACGCCTAAAAAAGGCATATGTTTTGCATTTAACAATGCGGGGTGTAAGTGGCCACAGACCTGCCGCTTTTGTCACGAATGTTCATTCTGTGGCGGGGCCCATACCGCAGTTAAATGTTTCAAAAAACAGAACTTTGCGTCGGGAGCTGGAAATGTTAGGGAGGCAGGGGCAAAAGGGCAGGACTCCAGTGATCTTAGCCGCCCTACAACCTTACCTAGACAGGTATCTCGATCAGGAGAAGGCTCTTCTCATTAGGAGCGGTTTTCAGTTAGGTTTTTGGGTACCTTCGTTCCATGGCCCCGGATGTATCATCCACGAGAATCTTTCATCGGTCAAACTCCATCACGATTCTGTTAGAGATTATATTTGTAAAGAGTTATCCCTAGGTCGTGTTGCGGGACCTTTTCATTGCCCGCCTTTCAGGGATTTCCGCATCTCCCCGTTAGGTATCGTGCCAAAAAAGGAAACAGGTTCTTTCAGGGTAATTCACCACTTATCTTTCCCCGATGGGTCTTCCCTAAATGATGAGGTTGCGGAAGTTTTACCTAGCATGTCTTACACTTCTTTTGATAAGGCAATCGATCAGTTGCAACGATTTGGTAGAGGTGCACTATTGGCCAAGACTGACATAAAGTCAGCTTTCAGGCTTTTACCTGTTCACCCTGAAGGCTTTAATTCATTGGGTTTTCATTTTGATGGCTGTTTTTTCTTTGACAGGTGCTTACCTATGGGGTTTTCTTTTTCATGTTTTTATTTCGAAGCGTTCTCCACTTTTCTGGAATGGGCCGCTTCTTTTGTTTGGCCCAATGGCCATATATTGGATTATTTGGACGATTTTCTTTTTATTGGACCTCGGGACAGCGATATTTGTTTTTCTTTAATTTCCGGGTTTTGCCAGTTGATGGAGTCCTTCGGGATCCCGTTGGCAGCAGACAAGACTGTCTTGCCTTGCCAATCTTTGGAATTTCTCGGGATCAGAATTGATTCTGGCAACATGATAATGAGTTTACCTTTGGAGAAAAGAAATAACATCAAGCTTAAGACTCGGGAGATACTGAAAAAAGAGAAAGTAACCCTTAAAAATTTGCAATCTCTCCTCGGCAGCTTGAACTTTGCTTTGAGGATACTACCTATGGGTAGGGCGTTTTGCAGGAGACTTTATGACGCGTCAAAAGGTTTTCGATCTCCCAACGATCATATAAGGGTTTCTGCATCAATGAGGGACGACCTGTTGGTTTGGGCTCGTTTTTTAGATCAGTTCAACGGAAAATGTTTCATTTTAGAGGTTTTCACCCCTGCTTCCAACTTATGTTTCTTTTTTGATGACACTGATCTCACCTCACTGCGTATCTCATGTGGTCCGGAGGTTATTGATCAAGAATGGCCTTTATGGTGAAGTACCTCTAACCCGGGTTTCAGCTTTACCTCTTGTAAAGTTTTGCAGTCTTGGCCGGCTTGACGATTTGGGAAAGCTTGTTCCGGAACCGCCGTATGCTTATGCAATCTACGGATGCGGATCTGGTAATGTCAATGAACCTTTTATCATCAAAAAGCGTCTGTGTTAATTTTTTATTGAGACATATTGTATTTCGTTGCCTGGCGTCCAATATTTGGACTAAAGGGGTTCACATTCCTTCTTCAGATATTGATTCCGTTTTATTTATGTCCCCCCAGAACACAACTGGAGCCGAGGAGGCAATTCATGCGAAGGCTCAAGAAACAATTTCAGTCCCTGTTCACCTTTGGGAATTTTTGCGGAAGGCACAGCGAGGAATATTATGAATTCGGTAGCCAGTTCTACTTGGGCTGCTTATGCAGCTGCTTGGGAAACGTGGTGTTTTCATTGTCATACTTGGGGTGTGAGAAACCACCAAGCGGACGTCGATATTATTTTACAATTTATTAATAGTCTAATATCAAAACAGTGTAGTTTTTCTAATATTCATAAGACTTTGTCTGGGATTTCATTTGTTTTGAAATTATATGGTAACCCGTCAATTTTTAGTTTTTTCGCGGTCCAGCAAGTTTTAAAAGGATTAAAGAAGAAGCATTTTCGACCCGATACTAGGAGAGCTATTTCAGCGGAGCTCCTGACAAAATTTTTCTCGGTGTTACCATCTATTTGTTTTGATGAATTTGAGGTGACCCTATTTAGGGCTTGCTTCAGCCTGGCTTTCTTTGGTGCTTTCAGAATAAGCGAGCTGGTTAGCAGAAATAGATCTTCTCAATCCGGTTTACCATTCGATGACTTTACTATCCGTGGCAATTCTTGTGACATCTTTCTAAAAAGGTCCAAAACAGACCAATTCGGCAGGGGTACTACCACCCATCTCAGATCCCTTAGTGATTGCGTTATTTGCCCAATAAATAACCTTCAGTCTTGGGTTAAGATCAGACCAACCACGAGTACAAGCTTATTTATTCATAAGGACGGTTCACTTTTAACTATTTTTCAATTCAATTTCGTGTTGAAGAAATGTCTATCGTCTCTGGGATTAGCAAACTCTAGAATTTCCGCCCATTCCTTCAGGGTGGGCGCGGCCACGGTGGCATCAATGGCTGGTTTATCGGATGATCATATAAGAAAGATAGGTAGATGGTCGTCTAACAGAATGAAACTTTATATCAGACCTCATACTTTAGTCTAATTTTTGAATTTTGGTGTGATTACAGGTCATAAAGCAGTATGGATAATAGGAGACTCATTAGTATATTGGGCAAAAAGAAGAGCCGAAAAGAGGATTTATTCCTGCAATCTTTCCTTTCAGCACAACCAACTCTCTGTCACCTGGTTCGGCAGGAGAGGGATGTCTTGGGACGATCTGGTGCCATTATTTTTCCAATTGTGCGATAAGACCTGCCCACCTGATTTAGTTATAGTGCACTTAGCAGGAAATGATATCGGGAAATTCAGAACTCTAGACTTAATTTGGAAAATGAAGCAGGGTTTTCGGTTATTAAAGGATAATTTTAGGGTGGTAGATTTTGTATTTTCTGAGATAGTCCCTCGTATGACATGGCATGACCCTAAGGTCAAATATGCAGACAGAATACGTAAAAGAGTTAACAGGTCAATGGAAAGATTCATGCCGTCAATTTTGGGCTGTTCTTTTAGGCATAGAGATCTTGAAGGCTTTTTGCCGGGCTTTTACAGACGCGACGGCATCCACTTAAGTGATGTGGGAGCAGATTTATTCAATCTAAATTTACAGAGTGTGGTTGGTTGTTTGGTTTGGGGGGGGCTTAACGCTTCTCGTTTTGCCCGTTTGGGGAATTTCTTCACCCGCAAAAGAAGCGGGATGTTCAAGTATCAATGGTTTTTATATTTTTACTATTTATGATGGAGGTTTTCCCATCTTTTCGTTTAACAGTTATTATTTCTTATGTTTAAAGAACTTTAAGTAAATGCCTTACGGCCAATTTCAACCACAATTAAAGAGTTTTGTTATTTATTCAGATAATGTTATTTATTAATAGAAGTCGGGTTTGTGTCCCCATGAGGGGCCCGATAAACGTATAGAGTAAGGGGCCCATGGGTACACAGCCCGCTTTTTGGACAGTTTCGGTGTTTAACTCTGAGATGGAAGCATTATATGGAATGGAATTTATATGAGTTATATGTATTCATACACATTTATGGAGGTTTGAGCTAGGCTCAAATATGGTTATGCAGCGTGTGCCTGTATCAGGTTACAGGACCCTTTGTTTTTGCTGTGAGTGGCTGCAATGGGTTGCTGGTGAGGTGAGCTGTTTGCTGATTGGACAAGCGGGTGAGCGCGAAAAGTAAATTTACCTCAGAGTGCCTGGAGGTTCAAGAACACAGGACGCAGATACAAGCTCTGTAGAGAAAATTGCCCACCCGCCCACCCATGGAGGCTTATCAAGACTGGATTGGAGTCAACTTCACTTTCCTGTCGTAAGGCTTTACTTGAAGGTGAATTTCTTCACCCGCAAAAGAAGTGGGATGTTCAAGTATCAATGGTTTTTTATATTTTTACTATTTATGATGGAGGTTTTCCCATCTTTTCGTTTAACAGTTATTATTTCTTATGTTTAAAGAACTTTAAGTAAATGACTTACGGCCAATTTCAACCACAATTAAAGAGTTTTGTTATTTATTCAGATAAGGTTATTTATTAATAGAAGTCAGGTTTGTGTCCCCATGAGGGATCATGCTCCATTCCAATTGCAAATCTGCAAACAATTCATCCTTATTGCTATGGGTACGGGCCAGAACCCGTTGCCTTTACTCATCCCAAAGGTGTCAATAGAGTTTCAATCAGGTGATTGGTTTGGCCATTGCAACAGGCGAACATTTTTCTACAAATATGATGTGTGCTTAGGATCATTGTCTTGCTGGAATATCCAGCTCTTGCCTACTTTGGTTTTACCATGTGGCAGAATTACATTATCCAGTATATTATTGTATCATTCATATTTCATTTTTATTTTCATTATCATTTTCATTTTCATTATGATATTATTGTATAATTCATATTGTATCATTCATATTTACATCAATTCTATGCAAAGGGTCAATGGCAGAAGCAGAAAAGCAGCCCCAAACCATGACATTGCCACCAACATGTTTTACTGTAGGTGTTGATACCTTACATCATTACGTTTTCAAATTGGCTGGTATATATTTGTGTTTGCTATCATTACCAAAGAGATTGAACTTGGATTCATCTGACCGCAAATCTTAGAATAATCTGTCTCTTTCAATTGGCTTCCAGTTCTTTGCAAAGATGAACGGCTTCTTGACTGGAACCCATGCATTCAACTCCATTGTTATTAGTCATCGCACAACAGTTTGGCAACTCACTTTAACCCCATATTCTTTGTTCATTTGATACTTGACTCTGAGAAAAGTTGAATTCTATAGCTACCTCTTTTTGGCTTTTGCCTGACTTCACTCACAGAATAATACGCTTCCTAACATCTGGTGATAAATCTGGCTTTGTTTTTGCCATGTTTTAACCAAAAAAAATTTAGGATAAATTTGACTACCCATGATAATAATGCAAATCATTTGGCCAAACAAATTTGAAAACCTAACACACAAAGGGTTAAAACAATGTAAAACACAATTTTCATCTGTATAGCTGACAACCATTTGATTGCAAGAAAAAGACCAGAGAGAGATCGTGCTTTAGTGATCCGCTCTGCCGTCCCACCGTACCCGAATAAAAGCCAGAGAAGCCAAGGGTATGCAAGCTGCTTCTTTATTCTATCAGTATTTCCATCCAACACGTTTCGGTACACCAAGGAAAAAGTGGGAGCTGGCACGGGTATCCAATGAAAAGAAAACTTTATTTTGGCAAAACTCACAACATAAATAAAAGTATCCTGAGGCCGAAGCCCGTTGTCAGACGAGTTTCAGTAAAACACTTTCTTCAGTGACAAGTGATGTTAAAATAAAACTACAATATATACAAAAAACATGACAACTGTGAGAATTACAAATTGCACTCATGTGGTAACATTTCATGTAACCCATGCATGGTATTTCATTAGTTTCCAAAAAGGCAGTCGTAATAAAAAGTACCAGAGGGGGCAGTAGACACAACAGAACACAATATCCATAATAATAGATAAACCAATTTAGTAACAGCTACCATAAAATACTGCAAAATACCTTTTTCATATATATGGGTTTCAACCATAGTCATCAATCATTAGACAGATGGACATCATGTATACTGGTACAAAACAATGTGCATTGCGGATATGAGAAAAATAATTCCCATAAAAAAGGCCAGTAATAAGGCCTAAAATGGTAACAGATTTCATGGTGGCGCACACTGTACTGTGGAGGAACCAAGATGTGAGAATGAGCACCTACAAAAAATGTATTATGCACCCAATATCGTATATAGATAATCCAAAAAAGTTTTTTTAATGGAGAATGAAAGAGGAATGAGAAAACTGTATGGAAATAAGCGTCCAAATTTCAAGGAGGACAAAGAGGAAAAAGTGGAAAAAAGAAGGAAGAAAGAAGAAAAAGTGATGGGAGATTGAGTAAGTTAATATAAGGCAGGAAACACATAGAAAACTGCTAGATAGATTAACTAAATTCACAGGGAGATAACAGGGCAACAAGCAATCAAATGAAAAAATCATATCATGTGATTATATAGTGTGTTTTTTAATAGAAGTACATTAGATCACTATGGTAATTTAGTCCCCGAGGAAATATGGTATTGAGCCGCAGAATCCAATAACTTTCCCTATTTAGCATGTCGTGGGTTCAATCTCCCCCACATTTGGATAGCCTACTTAACTACTAGGCTACTAGGCTATTCATTCTGCCATTGTGGAAATCACGAAAATGTTTGGAGAGACCTGATATTGATTTACCGCTGCCCACAGAGGAAGGATCAGCCCCCGCTACATGCTCAGCCACACGTTTTTTTAGGGGGCGACTGGCACATCCCACATAATCAAAATCACATTCGGTGCAAGTTGTCATGTATACCACATATGAACTGGAACAATTGATATACTGTAGCTTTTAATTTTGAAATGGTGTTCACTAGCTCTGTCTTTAAAAAACGTTTCCTTAGTCATAAACTTACACAAGCTACATCTCGCTTGCCCACATTTATAGTTCCCTGTGTATCGCAACCAGCAAGGTTTGCTACTGTAGTTCTTGAGTCTAAATTCACTAGGTGAAATATAGCTAGCCAAATCCCTGCCTTTGCGGGAAACGCATCTGAAGCTACCCTTTAAAATATTACACAAAGGTTGGTCTTGATAAAGCATAGGAACATACCTGTGTAAGATATCTGCTATGCTCGTATAATCTGTACTAAAAGGAGTGGGAAAAGTGATAGGCCATTTATCAGGAGTACGATGAGAGGATGACCCCTGTTTAGAACCAGCACAAAGCACTGGGCCACAGTCAAGCAAATCACCTCTGTTTTTATTATTGACTATGGACTTAGCTCGGGTCACCACCCAATCTTTATAGCCTCTGGCACGTAATCTATTCTCAATATCCCTACTTTGAGTCACAAAATCATTTTCTAATGAGCACATCCTCTTTGCTCTAGTAAACTCACCTACAGGCAGGCTTTTGATGGTATGGGCGGGATGACAACTCGCAGCATGAAGTAGTGAATTACCCGCAATGGGTTTTCTATACAATCTGGTAATAATTTTACCCAATGCTTGGTCACCCAACAGTTCACAATCCAGGTAACTGGACCGATTCCCATGGTACTGCATGGTGAATCTAAGGTTCATGTCGTTATTATCGTAATAAGCGACAAAATCCATGACACTGGTACAAGACGACACATCAAGGGACCCATCCCAAATCAGGATGAGGTCATCGATATATCTCCCATACCACTTTGGGTGTCTCAGAAAAGGATTGTGAATACTGAACAAGAACTCCCTCTCCCACACAGACATGTATAGATTGGCCAATGAGGGGGAAAATGTTGCCCCCATTGGACAACCACAAGTCTGGAGGAAGAAGGATTTCTCAAATTTGAAGAAATTGTTTTTGAGGAGAAAATCAATGGTCATAAGAATAAACCTGATTTCATCCAATGAGTAGGATGTCCCGCTCAAAACCACAGACATGGCTTCCATAGCCAACCTATGGGGAATACAAGAGTAAAGTGAGATCACATCCAAAGTGATCCATCTGTCAGAAGGGTCCCACCTCCAATCCCTCAACGCATGTAATAGATGTTTCGTGTCCCTGACGTAGCCAGGCAAATTCAATACTAGGGGTTGAAGTCTCCGATCCACCCACTCAGATAAATGTTCATTAAGTGAACCAATACCAGATACTATTGGTCTGAGTGGGGGAGGAAAACACCCCTTGTGAGTCTAAGATAACGCATGGAAGATCGGACAGGAGGAATGCTGGACAAACAAATGTTTTCATTCTTTGTCATTAATCATGCCCAATTTTAAGCCCTCATTCAATAGGATTTCCAAATCCTCCTGAACTTTTTTGGTGGGATCTGACTTTAATACCATGTAGGTGCTTTTATCCTCTAGAATTCTCAGAACCTCTTTACGATTTAATAACGTGTCTAACACAACTACGGAGCCCCTTTTATCAGAGTTCTTAATGACAATGTTAGGATTGGATTGAAGATCCTTTAAAGCCATTCTGTGCGATAGGGTTAAATTATCTCTGGTATTATTATCAGCAACCAAAAGATCCCTGATCTGTCTTTTAACGATGGATTGAAAGGAGTCCATAATGGCAGCCCTAGATTTTAATGGGTAAAAAAATGGATTGGGTACATTGTCATTAATAACATGGAATCCAGGGTCCAAATGTGAACCCTCATCCCGAAGATCGCTCAAGTATGAAGCGGCACATTGTTCCGAAAAGTTATTGGATAGACTATCAGGGTTAAATGCAGAGATATTAGATGTTGAATTTGTATTGTCATACGAAGAAACAGTTGGTACAATATCAGTAGTGGGTGTAAGCAGATCTACTCCAGAACGATCAAGGAAATGGCGTTTAATTGTGAGATTCCTCACAAATTTATTAATGTCCTTGATCGTCTGGAACAAATCCGCCCTACCACTAGGTACAAAGCCCAAGCCCATTTGAAGTAAGGAGATTTGATCAGTAGACAGAATGCATGCTGATAAATTTAATACATCAAAATCAGGAGCAGTAACATTCCCTTCATTACTACAGGAATGATTTAATAATGGTAATATTTTCTCCTTTTGGCCCATCTTGGATACCTTTGTCCTCCTCGGTCCTCTTTTTCCGCCTCGCTTCTTACCCCGTTTTTTGCAGAAAAAGGGGAGAGCGCCAATGTTCTATTAGCAGGAGAGGAGGTAGATGGATTACCAGATCTGTCCAATGTGGAATTAGCCCCAACAGAGCTGAACCTAGTGTCAATTAGTGAGGAGGAAAAGCTCACTTTATGCTGCGAATCCGGTTGGTTTTTCAAAATGGATTTGGGCTTGTGAGTCTTTCCCCGCTTCCAATTATAAACCTCATTTGACTCATAGTCCTTGCAGTCTCTTAGAAACATCTTCTTTTTGGTGGCTGTAATTATATCTTTCAACTCAGCCACCTTTCTCTGCAAGTTGGAATTCAGGGCCATGAAATCAACATGGGATTCAAAGGATTTAATTGTAACATTCAACTCCCCAATAGACTTTTCCAAAACTGATAAACACTCAGCCTCCTCCCTTATGATCAGCGCCATTAACTTTATGGAACATGAAGAAAGGATATCATTCCACTGTTTAAAAAAACAGTCCCCAAAATTGGTGGTAGGCAATTTTTTGAGGCGTAAGCCCCTTGGAATCATATTGAGGCCGACATATTTATCAAGGGTAAGATGATCCCACGATACCTTTAAATGTTGAATCATGAGGCTCTCCAAAGATAGAAACGATCCATAGATATCATCCGGGGCAACCGGAGTCGTAGTAGTGGTACAGACACCGTACCTTCCTCAGGAATATGCTGCATGACTGACCAAATCACAGCCTTATATATTATCTGAATCAGGTTTCCCCACCAAAAAACAATCATGTGTCATGATGATATCAGAGTGGGGAGTGTCCACATGACATGAGGAAGGTACAAGGTCTGTACTGAAACGCGTTGGATGGAAATACTGATGGAATAAAGAAGCAGCTTGCATACTCTTGGCATCCCTGGCATTTATTCAGGTACTGTGGGACGGCAGCGCGGATCATTAAAGCACAATCTCTCTCTGGTCTTTTTCTTGGATACATCACCACTGTTACGTGGGAGTGCAGATCCAGCAGCAGCTGTCTGAGCAAATTTACCAGTTGTGGGGAAACACAACTGGATCAGGTGAGCACATACACCTATGACGGTACTACCTTATCCGTAAAACGATAAGACTCATTTGACCCTCTTTGTCTCTCCTTTTTTCTTTGTAACCATTTGATTGCAGTTCACTAAAATCTCCAGGAAAATGGCATCACAACAACCAGACAGAAGGTATCACACTTAAAAAAAATGCAATACCTTTAGTCCCCACTGTAGAGTACGATAATGCTGATGGTGATTGTTAGTGGTAAAAATAATGCAGAGGAATAACACTGTGTAAAGAATACTGTGATTGCATTTTCTATACTTGTTCTGGTGATTATTCCACTGTGAAATAATATGATTTATTCTGTTGATTGTGCTATGCCAATATTTCACAATTAAAGTGCTAATCCTTGATTTGTATATAGTTAATAAACCATTGTGGGTTCAGTCACCACTGCCTCCTCATTGGATGCGGTTTCATCTGATCACCTCATAGACGGCTTTATGAGAACATCATATTGTGTTGAGTCTGGATGCTTTGTGAGTACATACTGCATGGGGACAGTGAGTGCATTGGATGCTTTGTGAGTACATACTGCATGGGGACAGTGAGTGCATTGGATGCTTTGTGAGTACATACTGCATGGGGAGAGTGAGTGCATTGGATGCTTTTTGAGTACATACAACATGGGGACAGTTTTGGGACATTATACTGCATGTGTGGCAATTTGGGGACATCATACTGTTTGAAGAGCTGTGCAGGGACATCATACTGTTTAAGGGGTAATTGTGAGATCATATTGTGTTTGGAGATGTTGATCAATGTACCAAAGTTGAAGAACAGGATCAGTATAATATACTCTTTTTTTATAAACCTTTACTGTATCATGATTGGCAGCTTCTGATAGGAATATGTATCACAATAAGCCCTATCTTAATTATATATTAGCAGTAGCAGCTGACAGGCAGGTAGTTACTAACTACCTGCCTGTTCTGTCCAGCACCAGCTCAGAGTGGTCACAGACTGTTCATGCCTGCAATGCTGTTGCTTTATGTCTAGGCTACTCTGTCGATGGGGCATGACTACCAATTTACATCTAGGCTGCTCGGTCGATGGGTCATGACTACCAATTTACATCTAGGCTGCTCTGTCGATGGGGCATGACTGCCAATATCATGCTGATTGAAAGCTAGATGCCTGCAGACAGGCAACAAGGTGGCAGATATCAATCAGCATAATATTGGCAGCAGCAGTCCTCAACAGAGCAAACAGGAAGACCAGCAGCTGCTCGGTCAAAGTGACATTAGCGGAAGCCACAGGTGCGGTCGTAGTAAGCAGCCACCTGCCTGTGAGTTCTTAGGCCCACAAAAAAGTATATAAAACAATATGGATTTCATTTGTCCCACATTTCTGGATGAGAATGGGACCAATTTCTAGATGCTAGTGGGAACGACCCCTAAGTTTAAAAATTAGAAAAGAGGCAACAAATATAACATATATAACTTCCAAATGTTATGATTGTATAATCAACTAATTTGGGATAAATAGGTAAAACACTGAAACTCTGCAACTGATCCAGCCGGTACCTATACAGACTAGAGATTCATACCCCACAGTCTCCAAAGGTTCCTTCAAGGGCCGGAATAGCTCTTACCCCAGAAGAAACTATGGCAACTCAGACCTATGCTGCCTAAACAGTCATCGAACGCTTCACGTACCTCCTAAGGAACCAGAGAGCAGAGTGAAATTTACCTATAAAAGGGAAGGAGTGCTTAGATAGAAAGGCTTCCCAGAGTGAGAAGAAACAAACCACAAAATACCAAATGAAATTATAAATAGAGTAAGCAGCACACTTCCTAACTAGGAAAAGAAGATAGGTACAAGTTGAAAAGCATAAACAGCAGAGAGATAAAACACTAGCTGGTGTTTCACTGACTGGCATAAACAACGACAGCCTGACTACACATCCATATGAAAATATCACCAACAGGAAATACCAGCAGGGGAAGATATTTTTAGTTGCATCCGAAAGGTGACTGGTCAGATAAATGAGTAAATGAAAACATCTATTAACCTAAAAGACTAAAGTAAGGAAAAGGTGTATCTGCTGTTGCTCAGTGGGAGAGGACCTAGTGTGATTTGAACAATAAACTTACAGGTAAAATACTTGTTGAAGTGTAGCTGTCTTCATATCCCAGCGCTCACCCAAACATCGTTTTATTCCATTGCCTGCATATCCATCTCCCTATGGGGAGAGCGGTGGAGCAGCTCCGGAAGAGAAGACAAATCTAACAGAGGAGAGGAAACACGTGACGGATCACGTGCAATTACACAGGCGGACACCGAGGAAAAAGGGAAAGAAATCCACACCGTCCAGAGAGAGACCCCGTGCACTCACTACGTGAGCCCCCTGTTGTGCGGACAGCACAACAGGAAAAGGTGAGTGTAACGGTGACTTAACAGAGGGTGGATATAAAACATAAAGCAGCGTGGCGCAACCAATTTCTATATCTCATTAATGGGTACCAGAATGGACACCTTACTCCATTTCTATCATCTTAAAGGGATTGTCCATAACTCAGGCAACTCCTCCTAAATCGCTTTGAATGAGCACGGGGCTGGTGTGAAATAGAAATGTCACATGAGCCCCTGGAAAGCGAGAGCCAACACCTTTGGAATGGCACCGGAGGTGAGTATAAGTGTTGTTATTTTACTGGGGGAAATATACTGTAGGGATTGAGAAGGGGTTGTCCGAGAAGTAAACAAGACAAGCCCTTTAAATGCCACTGTCCCATATGTGGTATATAAAAGGTTAAACTGTGCAAATATAAAACTGATGAATAGGATTAATAAATGGGATTCTTCAGAAATGTTGGAATTCTTTAAATATAACTTGGTATGGCCATCAGTACTTTTGTGAGAGGAAGCCATAATGCTGGTGTGAACAGAGTATATGTTGACATTCCAGACAACTTCAACTGGATTTGCTTTAGCATGTGATCGTTAGGCCATGAGCTTCAAGATGAAATGTCATCTAACTCATTTTTTTGCTCTGAAGTTTTATATAATATCAAGAGTTAATCAGTTTTGGACATAATTCTCCTGAGCAAAAAGAACAAAGTTGTCTTTGGCAGTGCCTCCCGCTCCTGGCTCATAGTCTTTATGTGGGTATAGAGGTTGTCTGTTTTAAATGTCAGCCCAAAATTATTAGTATAAACATACCTTTAATTATATTCTTTTCTAAATGTCTGAATCATAAACAGTTAACAATTTCCCAGCAATGTGATGTTCTGCAATATAGCAATAGCTCCACATTATCCCTTGGGAATTAGGAATTTTTAGACTTCTGTTTACAGTATTTGTGTTTACTGAACAGATTCCTCTTGGTACTGCCTTAGGAAATGCTTAACATATTTTCCAAGCCACATTTTTCTAAAAATATAGCTCTCATAAAGGAACATGGTTTACTAGTTAAATAAATGCATATGCTTTTTAAGCAAGATATTTGCGTTCTACAAAATAATGCATCATATTTAAACTGCCAATGTAACATCTATTAGCAAAAGATTAAAAAAAATGTTCAATCTTGGCAACACATTTTCTAAATACAGACGCCCTGTTCCTGCTGCTATAACCCCTGGTCATCATAAGGGGAAGTTGCTTGCAGCATTGCATAGTAAACAGTCAAGTATAGATGATCAGGTTATAGCTGTTACTTAAATGGTCCAACCACTAAACTTCCCAGTTTGAGTAGCATATTGTTTAGATAAAAAGGCCTTAGGTACTATAGCAGAATATTGTGGTGAATGGTTGTTATTTTCCATTTTCTAAACTTGTAGGCGTAGTTAGCCTTTAAAATGAATTCTACAATAAATGAAAATCTTCTCTCCAATAAATCTTCTATCTTGAGCCTTCTCCAGGTACACCTATTCTTGTTAATGTAAGGCTGGTATCACACTGATGGCGAAAAACTGGCGAATTCAACCACATAAGCTTTTGGCCCCAATGACTTTCAATGGGCCAGATGAGCTTGCAGGTGCATCCAGCTGTGTCCATTTTGCCATGGATCCATGTCGATCTAGGTGTTTACAGTTTTTTCATGGAGACCAAATCTGCGTCTTGTTACAATTTGGTCTCCGTGGAAAAAAACGTGAACCCCAGATCCACCCAGATTTGTGGCACGTGTGTAAAATCTAAATGGTGGCCTATGAGTCACAGATTACTCCAGACTCCAGATCCCAGTGGATCCAGATCTCCGGTCTGTCCTCAATGTTCTCTGCATGGGCAGAATGCATATCTAAATGACATGCCCCCCAGGGGCGTGTCATTTACATTCCACAAATGCAAATGGATGCCCCCGCACCTTGTGTGAGGGCATCCAGTTTATCACTGCGGGAGAATCTGGGGGCATGTAGGATTTTCCTGATCACTCAGAATGCAGAGCCATAGAATGTCAATTTATTCTTGCATAGAGTCTAGTGTTCTGAGAGAAAGAACAAAGCGAAAATACACTGTGTTGATAATTGTGATCATGTGATCATTCTCCCGCACAGGACGACCTTGTCTACGGAAGTGAAAAATCGCTGTGTCCAGAACACTGGCACTCCTGAATGTGTGTATGTACCCTAAAGATCCTAATCTAGACCAATCTGAGCAGTTTTCAAACTTTTGACCATTTAGGTTATTAATCAAATTTCTTTACTCTAACATACACAGTCCCCTTTTAATTATACCGACCGGTATACAGACCGGTGCCCGATGCTGCGGAGTATCACTCCTGAGGAACCCACCGACGAGAACTACGGTGGGGGAAACGCGTAGAGTGAAGGACGCGGCATCATCATGCTAAGCTAAGTGACTATTGGCTAGATACCTTGGGTACTATACCCCTGCCTAACAGGTGCCCTCAGTGGCACGGTTGTGTGTCTCATAGGTCCTGCCTTCAGCAGTCTGGGCCATAGATGTGTCTCTGACAGTTTATGTACATTTCATGGGTGTGTGTTGTTTATAGGTAGAGTGTGACATATATCTCATCTGAGATTTGATTATTGCCAACCATTGTTGATATTGGAAAATAGGTCACCACACTAACACGCCCTCATGCACACACCCTGTGATAGAGGGGAACCCTATCACAAGAATCAGTTCCTTACATAAACACGTCCTATGTGGCATCGTCCACTGAACAACGGGGATAGACCCTGACTTGGTTAAATTTTAGAAATTAATCCTCCTTAATATATGCTTTGAAAAAGTTTGGATTATTAAAAAACTAGAAAATCGGTGAGCAATTAAACGTTAACACATATATGGCGGGTTTTTTATCAGGACCCATAAACCGTGAGAGATGGGCTGTGGAGGCGAGGGATGTCTTCTCAGAAACTGAGGACAACAATGGTGGTGGCGAACCCTCGGGTGACCTAAAAAAGCTTTTCCTAGATCTGTGTATAAAGAAAACATAAAATTGTGTGTGGGAGATTGAGAGCCTAGAAAAGTACATTGCCGAGAAACTGGTCCCCAAGGGCCGTAGACTCAACATCATACCTGCCAATAGATCAAGGACCCCCATACCCCTAGAGAAGTGGGAAGCAGAATCTATCAGCAGCTCCCTGAGATTTATGAAAATCCTGTTGGATGAAGAAAAATCCTCCTTTGAAGAAACCTCTAAAAAACTAACAGAACTGACGGAGGAAGTCAGAAAGCATAAAGACGACCCTGACTTTGGGAGAAGTGAGGCAACCCTAGAACATAGTGTTGGCCGTTTACAGTCGTTTATAAAAGAACGTAAACACAAACAATACATCAGGGACTCCCTCGAGTTCAGAGAGAACAGGGCTTATCTCTTCATCCAAAGAGGGGACAGGGATATAGGTAACACCGATATCTCTGATACAGATCAATAGAAAAGGAGGGGGGGGCCCGTGGGGGACAAGGGAAGGTTCCCCTACCAAAGAGGAACCCCAAGATCAGGAAATGGAGGAAGAAAAGGGGGAGAGGCCAGGGTGGACAAGGCAGGGGAGATCCAGAGGAATCAGAACCCACAGACGGGGATGCAAGCCCGGGGAGACCGAATGCGGGAGCTGGGTTCTCTACACGCTTTGCATCTGGACCATCGTCGTTGGGGTCTTACGTAACGGTTCCGCCTTTTTTAGGGAGGGATCCGTACCTCCTGAGAGATGGAGGAGCCAGACGAAAGACGTAGACCTAAACAGGGTCATCAACTTGACCGATCACCCCCTCACAGAGATAGAACGGAATGTACTTGTAAAGGGCTTATCATTCGTCCCCACAAATCACTATGACGAGTTCGAATGGGTTAAGGATCTTAACCTGTTTGCCAGAAAATTAAAGTGGAAGAGGTTTTTTAGGTTAAACAGCGAGGAAAAAAGCCGACAATTGGGTGTGGAGGAGGAGGATATGGCCACCTTTTCCGATCTCAGGGACCTGGCAATAAGTCAACAGAGAGAAATTGGGAAGGGTCCGTTCACGGACTGCAGACCCCCGAGCAAGAAAATGCCGCCTAATAGTGATCTCACCAGCGTAGACATTTTCACCAACCTAGTTTCACGTGATCTAAAAGAACTAGGTAAGACCAAAAAAACGGTATATTATTCAAACCTCACACATGAGGAGAGACGCACTCTGAATGATCTAACGAGAAATGATCAAATCATATAGAAACCGGCCGATAAAGGCGGAAATCTTGTTATGATGAATCACAAACAATACAAACAGATGTGTCATAATATACTGGATGATGGAACGACCTATACTAGGCTGATGGGAGATCCTACTCTGGCCTTTCAAGCCGAGTTGGGGGTCATTTTACAAGAGGGTTTTGAAAGAGGTGTTATCTCATACAGTGAGAGGACATTTATGTACAATCAATATCCAACAATAGCTGTGTTCTATGCTCTCCCAAAGGTACACAAGGGTCTGTCACCACTGCGAGGACGTCCCATAATTTCTGGGGTAGGATCTATTACACAGAACTGTGGGATCTACCTCGACAAGGTCCTGAGGGGATTTGTGACCAGCTTACCCTCATATGTCAGGGACACACTGGACCTGATAAGTAAGTTGGACGGTGGCTCGGTGGGTGATGATGTACAGTTAGCCTCCATAGATGTGGAGGCGCTGTACAGCAGCATCCCCCACGAGAAGGGCCTACAGGCGGTGGAGTACTACCTAAAGACCCGAGGGATACAGAATACGGAACACAGTTCATTTACCCTCTCACTGCTCAATTACGTCCTGACCCATAATTTCTTTCTGTTCGACGGGAGGTTCTACCACCAGTCTAGGGGCACAGCGATGGTGAGCTCTTGTGCCCCAAGTTACGCTAATTTGCTCCTGGGCTGGTGGGAGGACACTGTCGTCTTCACAGAAGAAGCTTCGGCTTGGTGGAATCCCCAGATACTATTCTGGGGTAGATATATTGATGACATCATGATCCTGTGGAAGGGTGACAGTGATACATTCAGGAACTTTGTCGACAATCTGAATATAAACACCTTGGGTCTGAGATTCACCTCTGAAGTCCATTCGGACTCTCTCAACTTTCTAGACGTCACCATATATAAGGACGGGTGTGGTGGGTTGCAGACGACCATCTTCCGCAAACCTACGGCCACCAATGACCTATTAAGGTGGGACAGCCACCACCCCAGAAGTCTCAGGAGGGGAATACCTAAAGGCCAATATTTGAGAGCGAGACGAAACTGCTCAGACATCAGCAGGTTTCATCTGGAGGCGAGGGACATGCAAAATCGTTTCCTTAGCAAGGGATATCCATCATATATCCTTAAGGAGGCTTTCAAACATGCGGCAGGGAGTAACAGGGAAACCCTCCTGAGACCTAGAGAGAAATCAGACCCCAAGACATTGTTAGGATGATCGGGACATATGACGATCGGTATAAAGAGGTGCGAGCCATCTTTGAGAGACACTGGGGGATACTCCAGTCTGATAAGGAGGTGGCCCCGTTTGTCCCACGGAGACCATCAATCACCTACAGGAGAGGGAGGTCGCTGAGAGACCAGTTGATCCATAGCCAATATTGTCCACCAAAAAAACAGGGCACGTGGCTGGATAGACGACAATACGGCACCTTCAGATGCGGCAAGTGTATCTTCTGTAACTTTGTAAAGAGATCGGACACTTTCCAGAGTAGCACGACAGGTGAAAAATTCTGTAGACACTTTGGGAACTGCAGAACGGAGGGTGTAGTATATTTATTCCAGTGCTCCTTCCCCATGGACTATGTGGGAAAAACCAAGAGGCCCCTCAAGAAACGGATAGGGGACCATCTGGGGGATATCCGACACTCAAGGGATACCCCGATCTCACGTCATGTGAGGGATGTCCATGGGGGGGATGTAGGGTGCTTTAGTTTCCAAATCATGGAGGTGGTGGACAAACCGGCTAGAGGGGGCAACTCGGATAAAACCATTCTGAAGAAGGAGACAAAATGGATCCATAGGATGGGGTCGGTGGGTGGACGTGGCCTGAATAAACAACTAACTTTTACCCCGTACTTGTAGGGTGTCTATGTGACTGGGGAGGGATCCCTGCCCCTAGCTCCCTCTTTGAGTAACTAACGTTATGTGGTCTAGACATCAGCACAAGGAACCTGTTCGATGGTCCATTGATCCACAATAGGATATATGACCATGGGCGACGAAGATGTCATCATTATATGACATAAGCATCAGCAAAACAACATATCTTTATATGCATACGAACTAAAAAGCGGCTTACTGTCGCTTATCCGGTATGATGATCTCCGTGCACATTCACTGTCTGGTCCCTGGGGAATTGTACCCCCGATATTGTGGTGTGGGACATTTTGTCTGATATGGGGTGTTGTTGTTATGTCCGGATTAATAACTCTCTCTTACCCCCGGAGATCCATTATCTGTTCTTTCCCTGGACCCCCCTTCCTCCTCCCCTTTCCCCCCCTTCACACCCACCCTTCCATCAATCCTCATTTAAGGGGAACCCTTGATATTAGGGTCCCATTCCATACTTCCCTTGCAGAGCTCCCTCCTGGTGCTTCTGGCCAGGAGGTAGGATGAATATCTGCACGGTACCTAGTCCGAACCTGGTGTCCCCCACTAGGAACATAGGGGTTCTCTGAACTTTGCCTATAGTTTGACATCTTATTTTGGCATGCTGAGTTCATGTATCCGCATATGTGGTAACTTTGGATGTGTGGAACTAATTAGTATAGACCTATTTCCCGGGGGGACACAGTTCATGTCCGCAATTTCCCAGGCCGGGGAAGGACTTTGGAGATGGACTGGGTACGAGTGATGCATTTCCTGCCCACAGTTGTAAACAATGGAATGTATTGGACGTGAATGCGGTCACGTGATCGGGTGCCTGTGATGTACTTCCGCCTCGGAAGTTAACAGGAAGAGATGGGGAGCAGGTAGAGGCTCTGGTTGTATACTCTGGACTTGAGGGAGGGTGGAGAGATGCGGACATTTGATCATTGGCCAGCGACACCGCAGGTTATGGTAATCAGACATAATGAGGGGGTCGGCGTGGTTGCCCGCTGACTCCGCCCCCTGATTAATCATCACAACTGAGGAGTGTACAAAAGGCAGGGATTCAGGCATGTGTGGGCCGCCATTTACCATACTAAAGGGGAGAAAGAGGATCATCATCTCCTTCAACCTGGGCGTCCCAGGGCACAGACCGGTGCCCGATGCTGTGGAGTATCACTCCTGAGGAACCCACCAACGAGAACTACGGTGGGGGAAACGCGTAGAGTGAAGGACGCGGCATCATCATGCTAAGCTAAGTGACTATTGGCTAGCTACCTTGGGTACTATACCCCTGCCTAACAGGTGCCCTCAGTGGCACGGTTGTGTGTCTCATAGGTCCTGCCTTCAGCGGTCTGGGCCATAGATGTGTCTCTGACAGTTTATGTACATTTCATGGGTGTGTGTTGTTTATAGGTAGAGTGTGACATATATCTCATCTGAGATTTGATTATTGCCAACCATTGTTGGTATTGGAAAATAGGTCACCACACTAACACGCCCTCATACACACACCCTGTGATAGAGGGGAACCCTATCACAAGAATCAGTTCCTTACATAAACACGTCCTATGTGGCATCGTCCACTGAACAACGGGGATAGACCCTGACTTGGCAAGTAGAACCTCATTTTGCACTTCCATGACACTTATAGGAGACGAACAGGCTCTTAGGTTAGTGTAAAAATTGTGAGACTCACGACCCCTCACCCTAGTGTGCAATCAGGGTCAGGAGGGGCAGCCGCCTTGGTATGGGGACACCAGCAAGAATTGTTTTACGTGTCTAAAACTCCATTGCAAGGCAGGGTGAGACAGGGAGAGTCTAGGGACAGCGTTCCCACCCCCCTAGATCCCCTTGGTAAGGTTTGGATTGCATAAACCGCATCACAGGAACTATAGTTTCCTTCTTAACAAAATCAAATAAAAGTTAAATTTTAGAAATTAATCCTCCTTAATATATGCTTTGAAAAAGTTTGGATTATTAAAAAACTAGAAAATCGGTGAGCAATTTGACGGTACCTTTAAGCCTCCTTAGTCTTCTTTTTTTGCAAGATAAACATTCCCAATCATTCTGCTAGCTTGGTCCATCAGTCAGCAGTCGCTTCATGGCCATAACCCAAAGGACTCTGAATAACTCAAGATCCCTGTTTTGAAGTGAAAGGATGAAGGTCAGAATTTTACTGGGACCTGCTAAACTGTGGAGCTTCCACAGACAGACTTTGCATAAGCCAGAGTAAGAGCTGCAAAGCTTCAACAGACCCGACTTCATAACCCATATGATGTCTTATAATTATTGTTTGTTAGACAAGATGTAGCTGTGTATGTCACTGTTAATTTGCAATACAAAATTGAAACAGTGAAAATCAGACAAAAATATTCCAAGTATGAAGGAATTTAAGGCAACAGTAAATTCCACCATTATTATGGGATTTTATTTCAACATTCACCTGGCAGTGAAAAATAACCTGGTAATTTTGTTCTACAAATGTATGTATGGGTCTGCTGACATCAAATAAAGATAAATTGTGTTTTTTTATTGTTTCACTACCAGAAAAAAAAGGTCGCTTCAATTGCTATTTTCTGAGAGCCATAGCTCATTATTCAGTAAATACAGTTGTATGAAGATTACCGTAGTTCTTTTTTGTAGTTTATACAGTAGTTTTCATTGACCCAATTGTGGGATGCACATGATCAATATTGCATTAGTTTGCGCAATTATGCATGCAGCTATACCAAGTGTTAGTTTTCCTGTTTATTTTTTTTAAGATTTCACTATTTAACTTTAGGATAAAGAGTTGAATTTTTATATTACAAAAAAAAAGTATTTTTGTGTTTTTAATTAAAGTGAACCTGTCAACTAGTTTAAGCACCCCAAGCTCTCACTACCTGTCCCTGCTCATTCCCAGGGCTGCCACTAGGAATTTCGAGGCCCCTTGAATGCCAAAATTTTGGGGCCCTCCTGAGACTCCACCCAGCCTCCACCTGGCCCCAGCCTCCACCCATGCTCCGCCTCCACCCATACTCCGCTTCCACCCGTACTCCGCTTCCACCCATACTCCGCTTCCACCCATACTCCGCTTCCACCCATGCTCCCCCTCCACCCAAACATACATTATATTTTATAGTGAAAAATTGGAACAGCACCAAAAATTATCTCAATTTATGTGCAAAGCTTTCCCAAACAGCAATCCAGATGGTTCCTTACAACAGAATAAAAAGAGGAAAAACAGCACAAAAAAAATTGAAAAAAGTGGACTTTATTGCCCAATGCGTGGCCATGCCATATAGTATAATGCATCCTCCATAGCCTTCCTTATAGTATAATGCACCCACATAGTCCTCCATGTAGTATATTGCACCCCCGTAGTCCTATAATATATTGCACATTACATAGTTTCCCATCCGTGTACTCATTGATTAAAAAAAAAAAGTAAATACTCACCTCTCTTCTTGCTGCATCGGTCTCCTCAGCATCTGCTGAGCTGCAGATGGCAGACAGCGAGGGCCAGGACCAGGGACGGACTGGGACCAAAAATCAGCCCAGGAAGTAAAGACCCCACCAGCCCACACACTATATCATCTATCAGTCACAATAGGTGAATTTTGTTTTTACATTGGCTTGACCCTCATCACTGTTTTACAAGAGTTATTTGGAGAGCCACATGTGAGTGGCGCGACAGAGGGAACAATCACCCACAGCTCCATTCACGTTACTCTTCAAAGCTACAGTTTCTCAGGATTGTGGCGTCCAAGTGGTCAGATCCACAGCGAAGAGAAAGTCATAACCTATACAGAAGAGAAGTGATGACTTCCTTATTCGAGATAATTTAAACATTTAAATGCTGAAAATCCCGAAGTTCAATACCACCTCTCTGACAGTAGGACAGTATACAGGACAGGAGAAGTGGTACTGTGCAGTGTATATACAGAATAATACAAATACTGAGGATTACACCCAGTATACAGGACAGAACTGGTACTGTGCAGAGTGTAGCATATGACTCAAGCAAGGATTGCATTGCACCGCCTGGAGGCTCTCCTGATCTGAGCACGACGGCTTCATGTACTTCTATGCAGATGAAATTTTCAGGTCAGGTGAGCCGCCGGCTGATCCTGGGCAGTGCGATGTGATGGCTGCAGAAACAAACACTGCAAAAGCGCCCTGCATGAATATAGTCTAAGGTGATCCCACTAATGTTATCATGCCCCTGTGACTGTTAGTGACATGAAGAGCAGCATCACCGCCAGCTCTGCACATCACAGGGTGGACTGCAGCCAGACGAGGTAAGACGGTTGACTTAGGAACACACACACACCGACCCACTCCGACCCAACGCCCAGAAACTCTATCTCAGGCAAGGGGTGGCAGGAGTTTAGAGAAGTGTGGGGGGAGAGAAAGAGACCAGGACAAGTAGGTGGAGGAACTAGACAAGAGTTGGGCCTAGGAACACTAAGTTGGAAGAGCAGATCTCAGGAGGAGAGGTTCCCTGGAGGCAGAATACCCAGGAGGGAGCTCGCCGTAGAGAAGGAGGCGAGAAAGAAGCACCACAAGCCGAGACACCACACTGAGAATAGTGGTAGAACAACGGGCCCAGCAGCCGCAACTGACATAGCTGACCGGAGGACCCAGAGCTGACTACCGGAGAGAAAGAGGGAGCCTGGTGAGCCCAAATTACACCTGGGTCACTGGAGAGCTAGGCCAGGGCAACTAGAGCGCTGGCTCTGTAGAGGTGATCGAGGAGACTTCAAGACCCTAATCATGAGACATCCTGGCGTGGTACGGAGACTCTAAGGCCCGTGACCAAACTACCGCAGCAGAGTAGTACAAAGCCATCGGACTAGGGCTAGTGATCCTAAAGCAGAGGGAGACATCACTACAAAGCCCATGACGGCCGGACCAAAACCTTGTGTGAGGACAGAGACAGAGTGGAGGCCTGGAAAGTACTTTGAGGGAAGCGATGCAGAGGAACTGTCTGAGCTGCAGTGGCACTCGGGTCTCTGACAAGTGTAAGAACTGTGAACTGTACTGTAACTGACTTTTAAGAACTTTGGAACAGTAAAGTGCCGGTAAGCTCAAAAGTGCCTGTGACTGTTCATTACTACACTGCAGCAGCATCTTTGCTGTCCCTGCGTGCTGGCTGGAGACACTGCTGGGAGACACGAGTGCAGCATCCAGAGCACGCCATTATCCACTACTCATGTACTGGGGGCACCCAGCCCCACCCATGAGGGCTTACCATCTACGCTGCTCCTCACCACCATCCCCCAGCAGGAATACGGCAGCGGTGGTCACCCTGACCTCATACCACAGGTGGGATCACGACAAACTCCCCTGTATATAACCCCTTTTTGGACTTAGCCCAGGCCATGGGACTGGGTCATGACCCCGTGACTCCCAAGCGACAGCAGCTGCCCGGTCTCGAGTACCCCACGGCCTGGGGGCTTCTCATCTGCACCAGAGCTTCATCAGAACACTGCGCAGGCTCAGGGGGGCAGAGCAGACATGAAGGACACTGCGCAGGCTCAGGGGAGCAGAGCAGACATGGAGGACACTGCGCAGGCTCAGGGGGGCACAGCGGACTTGGAGGACACTGAGCAGGCTCAGGGGTACAGAGAGGACACAAAGGACACTGCGCAGGCTCAGGGGGGCAGAGCGGACATGGAAGACACTGCGCAGGCTCAGGGGGGCAGAGCGGACACGAAGGACACAGCCAGCCCGGAGTTTTGTATACTTGGCGCTAATGGCTGCTTGAGTCCTATGTCACCGCTATCTTACTGGGCAAAGTGTCCGGATGAAGCTGGGGGCCACACCGAGTTACTGCACATTGTCAGGGAAGATAAGCGTGTCACCACAAACACGACGCACAATTGTCACCATGTGCATGGACACATACATATATCATCACACACGCACCAATTACGAATACACACATCACATGTCACCACTTACATATATCACCATGGGCATGGACACACGCATGCACATACATCAAAACATACACAGATGCACACACACTGCAGTTAAGGACCTGAGGCTGCATTAATCAAACAGAATGAAGTATACTGATCCCTCTCCTGTTTCAACCTGTCTGACCCCTCTAGCTGGGTTTCACCCCTATCTACACCAACTTCCCACACACAATCTCCCCCATACACACACACCTATATACACACCCATACACACAGACACCCATATACACCCCACATACTCACACCCATATACTCACACCTATATACACACACAGACATCTACTGTATATACACCCCACATACACACACCCCCATATACACACTTATACACCCCACAAACACATACATACAGACACCCATATACACCCCACATACTCACACCCATATACTCACACCTATATACACACACAGACATCTATATACACCCCACATACACACACCTCCATATACACACTCATACACCCCACAAACACATACACACAGACACCCATATACACCCCACATGCACACACACCCCACATACACACAGACATCTATATACACCCCACATACACACACACCCATATACACACACACGCAGACACCCATAAACACCCACATGCACACCCCCATAAACACATATATACAGCCCCATCTGCACATACAAACACCTATACACACTCCCATATATGCACACACCCCTATAAATACACACATATACACATACACACACACCCATATACACATACACATACCCTACATACACACACAGACACCTATATATACTCCACATACACACACCCATATATACACACACACACCCATATACACACACACCCATATACACACCCCACATACACACACACCTATATACACCCCATAATACACACACCCACCACAAACACATACACAGACACCCATATACCCTCCACATGCACACACAGACATCCATATACAACTCACACAGACACCCATATACACCTCACATACACCCCCCATACATAAACACATGCACACCCCCATATACACACATACCCCCATACATACTTCCATATACACACACAAACACACACCTATGCAGCAGGGAGATAGTTAACTTTGCTGTTACAGCTCTGTATGAAGTTTCCCCACATAGTGTGGAGCAGCATTTCCTCAGCGGTGCTGCACAGTGTTCTCAGTGCTTCCTGCTCTCTAATTATTGATGCAGAGCACAGCACACTGTAACCTACAGTGACGGCTTGTGCACCAATCAGAGAGCAGGTAGCAGACATTGCAGGCTCTAGTGATTGTTTCCTGCTGTCTGATTGGTAGATCAGCAATCACTAGAGCCTGCAATGAATCAAGCAGACAGTGCGGGATTCCCGGAACTGGTGAGCAGAGGGTGAACTCCGCCCACACAAACAATTTTGGGAGCTGATTCTGGCCAGACAGAGAGAGCCCTGTGTACGCTGCAGCAGCCCTTGTCAGCGAGGACGTGCACGCACACAGGACTCTGAGGTGAAATTTTAAAGGGCCAGCAGTTC